>JAZHYW010033334.1:0-28198 GCA_037355805.1 Ixodes ricinus
CGGAGGCCCCGGCAGTCCGTTAAAATATGAGTAGTTTAATGCTCTAGGAATTCTGCAACGTAAACATTAGTGCAGCTCATGCCTGGTTCATATATTCCCTAAATATGAACACCCTTCAATATAAATAAAAAATAGGGACCCATCGTTACCCATATAATCATGTCTCGCTAATAGAGAAACCCACATTATGGACTATAATCGGCAGCTTGGAAACTAACTGGGCGAACACATGCTTTTTCCGTCTCGCTATTGTTACCCCAGCCTTTCTGAAGTCGGTTATCAAACGCAAAAGACAACGATTTGTGAACCGTTTGAGTTATGGAAGACACCTAGATCTTCACTAATCACTGTTGTTGGTTGCCCTTCCTGAGAAAATAAAATACCAGAGCAACGGTTCACATTTTTTAATTTCCCGCCAAATAGATCACTTGCCTATCTTTCCTTGCCTGTCACGACCAAGGATGGAAACCCAAAGGACATTCAGATGTCATGTGTACCCTTGTGTATAATAAGGCAGGACATTTGCGTCACCACTTAGAAATACTGTATATAAGGCGTGAAGCGGTAGCTGCCAGAGGCCATAGCATGAAGGCTTTTGTGGCCATGCTTGTTATTCGTTAGTTGTGGTCTTGACTTTGACTCTATCATATGGACGACTCACATTATTGGAAATATGTAGGGGTAACAAAAGTGTTGAGCATAGCAAGACATAATTGTGGGAATATGTTTGGTGTTGCATCCAGACTTTCTGCGTTTGCAGTTTATAGCGTTAGAAATATTTTTTATTGTATGTGGAAAGCTCTGCTTGATGAAACATAATAACAATTTATCCGACTTTATAAAAGCGAACTTATCAAAGTAATAAACGGGTCGTCGCTTTAATATAGATTGCTAAAGCAACAAGCCAGAAATCCAAACCAAAATTTATAACACACATTTTCTGGCATTGTTTACATGCAGATGAAGATCAGTACGTTTTCTTACACGGCAGTGCCCTGAAAGCTCCACAATTTCTACAACCGCAAGTGTTTTCCAAGAAACGGAGGGTGTGTCAACGTTTGTTCGCTTCAGAGTAATTCGGCACGACGCCGGCACTTCGGGCCATGCTGCTGAACATCGACGCGGGGTTGGAGAGAAGCTGCGTAACAGATCCGTACTCCAGGACGCTGCCGTCGCTCATTACTAGAATCCTGAAAAGAAGGAAAAAACTGAAGAACTCAAAAAAAGAATAAGTGTTACACACGAAAGAATAAACAAATAGAACGCAGCACAGGGCACGACATCTTTCAACCAGCAACTAGTTTCGTGTTCTGTGCTCAGTCCTATTTGTTTATTCTTTCGTGTGTAAAACTGAGCCTTACCAACGCGCTCGATTTGTAAGCAAAGATACATTGTTTACCAATAGCAACTTTCAATGAATCATTGTATCTCAAGAACGAATATTTTAAGAATACTATGCGGCTCTGAACTCATGCCGCCGCGGTGGAGCTGCTGTACGGACAGCGCAAGGGCAGACGCTTCACCTAATGGACCTTTTCAACATACCGACGGCACCAGGCGGTGGCTGCAGGAACTAAAAATCGAGGAAGTGACCTACCTGCGCTACCAATCGATAATGGGAGCTACGCTACCAGTTTCTTCGCACTCCGAGCTGCGGCGCGTGCCCAACGCGAATTCAAAGAGGGGCATCCGTGGCGTCTACCCAAACGTCGTGTTTTTCTTTCCGTCAACTTTCTTTTTTTTTGCGCAACACAATTATATATATGCTGCAATTACGTGTTCTACTCGCTGATCCACAGCCTCCTTCCGAATCTCCTCGATTTTTTGTACCGACTTCCGCCACTTGGCATCGGGCGCTCGCGCGTGCGCAGAACGCTTCTCGGAAAAGATCAATTGTCAACCTGTTTTCTGAACGAGCATTTTGCCCACACCTGGTGCGGATAAACGCGAGTTTGTTTGCAAGTAGCTCGTCGGCCTCTAAGATAGCTTCTAACGGGTACTTCTTGGTCCCGGCTTGTGCTCCTGCAGTACACCCGGCTAACTCAATTATAAAGCTCAAATCCAAGATAAGAGTAGAATTTGTTTTTCGTGTGTACTGCCTTCCGCAATGTGGTAGGCTCTACAATCCATGTGGACATGGCTTTGGCGTTGCCGACTTTGATTTGAAAAAAAATATTAAATTCAGTCTTTGCTTTCTACTCCTCCCAAAAAAGTTCCTCTCGCCAGTTTTTCTAGTTCAGACGAGTCAACTAGCGAGGCGAATAGGCATTTCGTGTTGTGGGAAACCGCACACTGTCTTTAAATATTTCATACAACTGTCTTCATCAGACATGAAGGTTGGCCAAACTATTAGCAGTAACGGGTGTGTCCTCACTTGTCGTAGTCGAGCACGGTGTGGATTCGGTGTGCGATGGCCAGCACCGTGCAGCACATAAAGTTTTCGCGAAGCGTGGCCTGAATCAGACGGTCCGTGTCGCCATCCATCTGCGACGTGGCTTCGTCCAGGATCAGAACTTGAGGCATTCGAATCAGGGCGCGGGCGAGACACACGAGCTGCCGCTGACCGACGCTGCAACAAAATAGCGACGAAGATAGCTTAACATAAACATCTAAAGCACGAACACGAGGCGAGTAGAAAGGGGGCTCAAGGATAGGCCACCAATCGTGCTTGATGTTCCCTTGACTTAGTCAGTCGTATTCTACTAAGTACCGAATTCACTCGAGTAAACGATGAACTACTTATGAAGAAGGCCCTTGCGTCTTCATTGTTGTAGAACACATTGTTGTAGAACACACACACAGTGATTCATCGTGGTCTGCATCAGGAATGTACGAAATAACAAAGGTCGAGAACACGATCCTTCATAAAAATGATCTGCGCAGATAGCATTTCCGCGTAAAAACGTTAACGATCTTTCCCGTAAATCGCTGGCACCATTTTGTCGATCCCCGCGATTTCTTATCCCCATGCCCCGCGGGAAAGCAGATCCGCAGACTTTGTTAATAAACAATGTGTCTATTACTTTAGTAAACACGGTAACATTAGGAGTAAGGATTATATTATTTTTATACCGAATGTGTTTGTGCATGGAATTATCGAGTTTACGCGATACACATTACGTTGTGGGACAATTCACCATTCCCTCTAAATATTGCAAAAAAAAAAAAAAGATCGAACACAAGAGCATTATTGAGACTGGTGTTTACAATGCACGGTGTTCAAAATAAACATTTACACATTAAAAAGAGAACTATCGGAGGTACTTCAAATTTGTATTGGTACCCAATTCATTTTCCTAGGAGACACTACGTGCAAGAATATTCGTGGATTTAAATTCTGTTGAGTTTTTCTTTTTATTATTTTTAAGCTCTTTATTTTTATAGTTATAGTATTTGTTTATATTCGAAACTTTAAAAAGGTCGAATTCTAAAGATGTTCCATATTGTAGAAGCCTCGTAACCAGCTCTTGTTCCAGAGCTACACGTCCCCGAATCTACAACTCCAGCCGGCAAATTACGCATACAAAACCGAAAAAAATCGGCAAAAAAGCCCTTCCCACTTTAACGCAGATCGTTTCGCATGCCGTTCCGTACAACAACGGGCAGGGATAATCAGAATTCATCTCCCACTCTCGACTGGCGAAAAACTGTTATCAGCTCCGCTTTGTTGTCATACTGAATGTAAAACGAAACGACCAACGTCATGGTTTTTGCTCCAGGTTTAGTAGATACGGCTATCTTTATCTTTCTAATACAAACAAGTACGCTATTAACAGTAATGAAAAAGCATATTAATAAATCCTCCGTAATTAGAAAATGTACAGCTGTGATTATACTTGCCCTCAGTGTCCGCCTGGGAAAATTACCTAGGTGAAAAAGCGGATTTCGCGCGCATCCCATATTTTTGTTTCTTGAAGATCGTAAATATAATTTTAAACACCCTCATTTGAATTACTGGGGCACGTTTTGGGGAAAACGTAAAATGGGATTTCATGTGAGACACTAGCGAAGAGAAACCGAACATAAACGTACTTTGCGATCCTTCGCCTTTACTAAGTTCACGCCACCTAGAATAATCAAAGCCGTACATTAGAATGTTGACGTCATCATCATGATGTGGAGCGAATACACACACTTGACACAAGTACTGCGTCAGTGTTCGACTGGTCTTCGCGTCCATTCAACGCAGCGAAGGACGCTCGACACCGGGCTCGTGTCCGATTGCTGAGTTCGCCCCACCAGACTGTGATGACCTTCCATGGAGGATGAAGAGAATGTTCGCAGGCCTTGACTATTGTAGGCGTGTTGACCGCGTCATAAATTATAAATATATAAAATAAAATGCATTAGCGTGTATTAAAGAAAGTGAAACATAAATTCCGTCTAACCTCAGGTTGCTTCCTCCCTCTCCTGTCTCGAAAAGGAGCTGCTGGGGATGCATCGAAACGACGTGTCCCAAGTGGGCCTGGCCCAGCGCACGCCAGAGTTCTTCGTCCGTGTGTGACCTCGTCGGGTCGAGGTTGTCTCTGAGGCTTCCCCGGACTAGGATGGGGTCCTGCAAAGACGGAAGCCGAAATTTGAATAGAAAACGAAGGATTAATGCTCATATATTAAGACTGTCCTAAGAACACAAATATTTCGACGGACTCGATAGACGGTATGCGAAACTGCTTGGTGGTCCGTCAGCACTGTGTGCACAGCCACCTTGGTAGCGTGAAGTGTCTTGAGTTTCGGTTCCCCATAGCGTCCTCGATAATCCGGACCGGTGCGCACCGGGGCACCGAGGTGCGCCCCGTCGTCTTCGACCAAGTGCACCGGTGCGCACCGGACGTCCTCGATTAGCTGAGTGCACCCTCCCGGTGCGGCATTTTGTTGCCCCAACGCGCACCGAGACAATCGACGGTGCACCGGGGAGCAGTACCATGAGCCACCGCGGCCAGGAGCGGAAATCGAGGAGATGGCAGTCGATCCAGGTGGCGACCTTGAGAAAACGAATACTTCGCGCAGCGGCACACAATGAGATCCTCAGCTCTTCTGACAGCGAGGACGACGAGCTTCTTACCATCGCCGTGACTACCGGCGATTGCTGCGGTGGCCAGGAACGCCCAAAGGTTATAAACTTCGCGGAAAGCGCGGCGAGGCGTTTGAATGACACCGAGGAACGGCTATTACCTGGTAGTACAATTTCTTGAACCAGCAATGATGATGATGGGCAAAATATACACGTGGAATTATTACCCGATTCGTGACCCCATCGACAATCACGTTCACGATGTTCATTTGTGTGGCACTGCTAAATCTGCTAATAAAAAGCCAGGAGAAATTGATAACAGACGGGCACCGCGCGAGGACGTGCGCAAGAAAAGAAACGAACAAAACTCGAGGTGACGCATGGTAATGCTCACTGCGGTGCACCGGCGCGGCTAAGTTTGTCCTCGATGTTGAGCAGACTTCGCGCTGCGCGACCAAGGAGAGCTGTGCACTTTTCTGGTTTCAAGTCATTTCCGGTGCGAGTTGACCGAAGATGCCATCAGCATTTCCGAGGCAGAGACGGTCTGCCGCCAACTGTAATTCAGCAACTTTATTTGTCTTTAGAGCCCAGCTCTTAGGCGCCCGATTCCGGCTTGAGCGGCGTCGCCGGCGCCGTCGCCGTCGGCGTCGGCGTAACCGCGCGTTCCATTATTGGACGCTTCCCATAATGCAACGCGCGGCTTCACGAGTGACGTCACGACGTTTCGCATAATGTGACGTTTCCCATGATGCGAAAGCCACATTTCCCATAATTCAACGCGCGTTGCATTATGGGACGTTTCCCATTATGCAACGCGAGGCTTCACGAGTGATGTCGCGACGTTTCTCATAATGCGACAGTGGCATTTCCCATAATGCAACGCTCGCTGCATTATTGGGCGTTTCCCATAATGCAACGCGCGGCTTCACAAGTGACGTCACGACGTTCCCCAAATCGCGTCAGTGACGTTCCCCATAATGCAACGTGCGGCTTGACGAGTGGAGTCGCGACGTTTCCCTTAATGGTACAGTGACGTTTCCCATAATCGAGAGTATTACGTGCTTTGTCAAAGTGTCGACTCTGACGCTGTCTCGTTCTCCCGCCTTGCTCCTGCTGTCCTATTTCCTGGCACCGGCAAAACTTAGACAGAGTGGAGCTTCCAGATGTCAGAACTATATTTCCTCTCTCTTCTATATATATATGTATATTGATTGATTGTTCAGCACGGTATATCACAAAATCGAAATACCTTAAGAAAGGAGGAGGAAAAGCAGAGTAGGAGGGGAGGAGGGAGGGTACGAATAAGGAGGAGGGGCACACCCGGCCTCTCAGTACCCTTCCCTCCTCCTCCTCAAGAGCTGCGTTCTGATTCGGCGTTACAGGGAGTAGTAAACGTCTTTAATTTTTCTTGCTTTCGATCACCCAACGTGAACAAAGGACCATCGTGACTTTCACCTCTCAGTACATTTTCAATTCTTTTTTCGACGCGAAGACGCATGAAGGCTTACCGTTTAGCGGCAGACTGCTCCAATCCAATGCAAGCGGCTCAAGGTTAGTTTTTCTTTTTTTTAGCTTTTATTGGCGAAAGTTTAATTGGGTGGAAAGCTCTGAGTTCTTATAAAGGAAACTGCGCCATGGGAAATATTTTCCAGGCGTTGCAAAAAGCCCAAATCGGTTTTAGATAGCTTTGACCTTAATCACTGTTAATGGATGTCGCGCTGGTTAACGAAGATTTGCTAAACCCTGGCAAAATGACAGCATTGACCATTCCCAAAACTACCCCAAATTTCTTTGCCCTAAAAAAAATGTTAGCCTCAATTGCAAAAAAAAAAAAAGGCGGTGAAATTGAGTTGGCATTGCCAGTGCTGCTCGACCCGAAGTCTGCCGTGTAGCTTTTTTCCACCGCCGGTGTCGAAGTATTGGCCACTGCAATAAAACTAAGCAAGTGAGGTAATCAAACGTAGTGTTCGACGAAAAAGACAGCAAATTCCTCTCTCTCTGAGATTTGAGGGAAGCAGACACGTCGCCCGCGTCTGTTGTATTTTGTATTCTGCATGACCTCGCTTTAAATCTTCAATAATATTTTCTCCACAAAGTATTCCGTTTTACAAACCTCGTTTGCCGACGCGAGATCAAGTGTATAGAAATCGATGCTAAGCAATGTAGCGTTCGGAACCAAGCCGCCCGAGACGAGGGCCGCGGGAGCGGAGGCGGCCGAGGGCAGCGCTGAGCGGCGTAAGCAGAGAGACAACACGCCAGGTTGGAGGTGACGCAAAATAACATTTCTCTTTCGAGACATTTTCTTTGTATATGCATACAAGCCAAACCAGAGGGTGCTAGTGTTCAGCTAGCATGCCATCACATGCCCTCTTGGACGAAGTATAGGATGCCAAACACCTTTCAGCGCCCTGATGCTGAGTAAACAAGTGTTTTCAAGGCACCAGGTCACAAGTTCAGGCGCACCGGTGGCTTGACGACACAAGCGTACCTTATGTGTACAACCGCTGCTGGCCGTCTAGAAGAAGCCAGGGCAGCTTCAGTTGCCTCTGGCGTCGCAAAAGGAGCAGGCGTTGTTGGCGTTAGGGTGGCAAACCCTGACTCTGGGCAGAGCCACGAGATGCAACTGGGCTTCGAGACTGCTGGCTGCCCGAGTCACGATGATCTGGTGACAGCATTTGTTGAGGCACCAGATGTCTTCGGTTGCGAACCAGCGTTACCAGCTCTTACCTGCCCCAGAGCCCGACGGGGTCTGGGGCAGGTAAGAGCATGGCCGTTGTGCTGGGCTCAGGAGCGTACCTGTGCAGCCTGAATCGTGAACCCAGACCTCCTTTCTTTCCTAAGAGGTATGTATATCATGAGCGGCGTGACGACGATTGAAGTGCTGTCGCTGGCGTAGTCGTTGAGCCGCGTCGCGTCTCATGGAAGTCTGCAACGCGAGGACAGTCTCGAACAAGCTTGGCAGCGAAGACGTAGAGGGTGTTCTAACTGAACACTAGCGTCCTCTGGTTACGCTTGTATGCCTATAAAAGGCAAGGTATTCAATGAGAAAGAATCTCTTGCGTCACCTCCTACTTGAAGTGTTGCCTCCCTGCCTACGCCCCTCGGCGCTGCGCTTGGCCGCCTCAGCTCCCAGGGTCCTAGTATCGGGCGGCTGGGCCCCGAACACCACAAGCAATCAGTTTGTTTTCTGACTGTCCAAAGAAATCCTTTTTTTAAAATATATGGTATTCTAATGAGGTACTTTGTGGTGTTTTCTGCTTTTGTTGTTCACTGTTAACCATAAGCGTCCTCAGTGATGGTTGCTTTGTGTGGATTATTAAAACGGTAACATTTTTTCTTGTTTCGCAACCTTGGTATCGTCCGCATACATTGAGCTGTATTCGCATCACGAAATGCAGAAACCAATACAACAGCAGGCATAAAAACAAAATTTTAGAAACAAATTTGGTAAAGCGTTGTGAAAATATTAGGGCCCAGTATAGTTGTAAATCGGGTTCGCTCCGTGCAATAACGTCCACAAGTTTTTTTTTTTTTTAACTTCGTCTTAAATTTTTTTTTTGTTAAAAGATACGTGTAAAGAAACAAGTATAACTTTATAAAATGATCGCGTTTATGTTACGCAAAACATCGAAGATATATTCCTGCTTCAGCAGCCGCACGGAACAACGCCCTGGCATTGCACCTCTCGCACGAAGCTCGATGGCTTGTTGACATGGGTTTTCTGTTGGTTGAATCACTGTTTTTTTTTCTCGCCGCTAACAAGATGACTGACGTAATTCTCTGCGCGCTACTAGATGGCACTCTATATTTCGCATATTTTCTATCGGACGAGCAATAATCGGCCAATTTAATAAGCAGCATAACTCGATTGCTCAAATATACTCTAATGTTATAAATTCTAATAATAAGACGTAGTTTTTATTAGCTCCATTCCTGCTACTCTCAACCTTGATAATCGATATAATATTTTATGGTAGCTAATGTTTTATTACCAGAATCAGTCATCTGATTGCCTGGGAACCCAGGATACTTTTAGAAAATGGCCGAGTTCAGGTACAGACAATTTTTTCGTTTTAATATCAAGATCTTTAAAAAGAACTTGAAAAAGCAAGTTTGCGTTTGAATGTTACAATTATTTAGAAAATTAAATACCTACGTAGGTAATTAATGTCCCTGCTAAAACAGTTACGCAAACGCTATGCAGCATTTAGTCAATTGCGTTAGCTAAGTTAACTGAATCGCGTAAAATACACAAAAACATACATCCAACATAAAAATGCGCAGGAGAACCGGACGGATTGTAAACTTTCGTCCTGCAATAAACCAGACAGTAGAAAATTAAGAAAAGAGAGCCCATCCCTTGAATCCTGTGCCCGTATGTTTTATGGGCTACGAGAGGATCTTTATAAGGTTTAGTTTCTTTTGTCTTGGATCATGTATTTCAGCACTTACGAAAACCATGAGTCACCGGGCTCCGCGTTTTCTCGCTGATAACTTTTTATCTGTTTATCTGCTATTTTTTTAGGTATAGATTAATTTTAATGACAGAGTATGTCCATGTTACCTGCGGAATGACGGTGATAGCAGACCTGAGCCTTCGTAGGGGACTCGGGAGATGTCTATGCCGTCTATCTTTATACATCCTTGCGTGGCCTTGAGCACTCGAAGCAGGGCGAGGACCAACGAAGATTTGCCAGCCCCGGTTCGACCCACGACGCCCACCTAAATATGGAGAGACAGTACATGTTGACCTGGAGACCGTCATTTCTGAATAAAATCGCAGGTTGGTCTACGCGGAAAGAGGCAAATTTTCGAGAGATATGTAGCTCCATGGAAAAGAAAAAAATATACATTACTATAGATACCTAGGAGGCACAAGGTATTTTTGTTTTCTTTTCGCGTCATGGGAGGGGCACAGGAGACGAGGAGGGGACGGTACAGAGAGGGCGAAGGGGCATACCTTCCCTCCGTACCCTCCACTCCTCCTCCTCTAGAGCTGCGCTCTGATACGGCATTACAGAAAATTGCCAACGTCTTTAATTTTTTTTATTCTCCACCCTGACGATCGGTCACATTGTCTGGGAGGAACCATGCTTAGTAATGCATTGCTCGAAACTTTCTTGAACTGCGATGCAATCATCACTGCGATACTGAATGCTTGATTATAACCAAGGTGTCTGCGGCTGATATTTTAATGGAAGACACTTTTGAGTGCAAATAGCAACAAACCTTTTCATGCGGCTCAACAGAAAACGTGACCCCTTTTAGCACTTCTGATAGATCCTCCGGTCTATAGGACGTTGAGTAGTTCTGAAATTCCACACGACCTTCCGTAGGCCAGCTCTCGTTTGCGGACAGAGCTATTGCTGCATAAAAGCTTTGCTTATGTTGACCTGAATCGCCTTTCTTCTCTGGCATGACGACTTGTTCCTGCAAAGTTTACACATTTTAGGTTCACTCGTATGATATCTATATTATAGAATCCACAAACTGGGTGTTCTATTGCAACAAAGGCTACACCACACTGACTTCATGCCCAAACGGTTCCTCAGTGGTTAAAAAAAATGTTACGGCGATCATGACAATACTTGAAGAAAGGAAGCCAGCGGCTAAATGATCATCAGGAAATGCTATTTTTATATGAGTACAAACCTTACGCTGGCATCACCTGATGTTACAAATACTAAAAACATTTTAAATAGCATACTAGCTGCTTGATTATTACAGACGTATGTATGAGGATCTGTAAAAAATAAAAAAACAGGAACGCTGATATGTGCTGGCCTTCAGTAGAGCAGAATCACTCGAGCTCCAACAGGAATGCGAGCACTTCAGTTTTGTCTCCCATTTTGTTTTAATGTGAAAGCATTAACTGTCCCATGGAGCGCCGCCGGCGTTGTTTGTTACCGCGAAAAACGAGCAACTAAAGAGCAACTATTTGCGACTCCAACACACTATAGGTGGCGCCACTCGTTTTCAAAAATGGCGTTTATAGTGAGCGTCGGAGATGCGTGCCGCTGCTGAGCCTGTCTAGTGTGCTGGCTTCACTGAGCGACACAAATTATTTCTGGTAATACTAGGAAGCTAGGGTGTTACGAGCGCAGGTCACCTTCCTGAAAACAAAAACGGTGTTTAGCGTAGTACTTACTCCAGGAGGCACGTTTTAATTCTGGAGCGAAACCGAAACTATCATCTATTTGGATTTAGTTTCTCGATATAGGTCTTAATTTAGAATTCTTTCAGCGTCTCACGTCGTTATGATTTAGTTAAAGAAGTTGTTCACGGAATCATTATTTTGTGACATTCATGTTCGATTCAGGCACTTCAATATATTTCGGAAATTTCAGTGTCCCTTTAAAAAGAGGGTCTTTCATACACCTTAGAAGTAACTGAGATTATTGTAGTTGTTGAAAAATCAATGCTGATATTTCTGCGTTCTCGCTGCCTTTTGTCGCTGAAATTATTGTCATGTGAAATAATGAACTTCGGGCCTTTTAATGGGTTGTGGGTATTTAGATGATTATAATGCTTTAACATTGTTCCTAGAACAAGAATATCAGAATGAGTCAAGTTTTTACAGTATGTCAATAAACGTATAATAACTAAAGGCTGTTCTCACTACAACAACCCAAAGACGGAATCCGAGTCAGACAGCTGAAATGTGTGTTTTTTATAGCAACGCGTGACGCATAGGACTTTATATTGCATGCAGTGTTTGACTGTTTGCCTATCTTGATAACGATGTCAGAGTTTTTCATATGCTAAAACGAAAAACAAAAAAAATGGCACCTTTCTGGAAAGACTATTATGGTTAAATGGCGTATTTTTGTGATTGTGGCGTTAATTGGGGGCATACATTGCCGCGATTTCTATAATGTGTCTATGTAAAAAAATATTATTATTATCAAAATTCAGATATTTTCGTACGCAATTTTTTACACTAATATAATTTGTTGCTTATGATATAATTTCAAAAGAGCAAACAAGTATGACAATCAAAAGTGTGCTAAATATCATCACTTCCGCCAAATGCAGCATTTTTAATTGCCAAGTTTTAAAATAAAAAATAGTCAAAAATCAACCAAAACATTCTCGCTAATTTGAGAAATCCATGTAAAATAACATTATTTGTCGGTAAAGCATATTTTGGTATCAAAGTCGCAACTTCTGACAATAGGCAAGGGTTACAAACTCGCCGCCACAATCGTTAAACCAAAAACTCAAAAATAAAAATAAATATATATTTATTTTTTAAATACCAATTTCTTTATAACTTTCAGTTACTTTCATTTTTACGCGCCGTCCTTTTGCGAATCTCAGCCTTTCCAGTTCGAAGGAGCGCCTACCTGCTTGCACGTCTGCTCGCTGCAGCACGTTGC
Organism: Ixodes ricinus; assembly: GCA_037355805.1. NCBI lineage: Eukaryota > Metazoa > Arthropoda > Arachnida > Ixodida > Ixodidae > Ixodes > Ixodes ricinus. The sequence goes on from JAZHYW010033334.1 coordinate 12,391, forward strand.
GGTGGCGGTGGAAGCCGGTGAAACAGTAGTGAGTTTTAGCATTGCGTATACGAGCGAACGCAAGCGCCGTGTGTTTTCGTTAGCGCGTACGAGGAGCCCGAAATTCCGGTCTTGGATTGGCGCCTGGCGATGAGGCGCACGCACAACGTGGGACACGCAACTCTTACGCAAACGCACGGCCCTTTCGTTTGCTTCTATACGCAATACTAAAACTCTCTAGTAAGGTAAACATCCCCATACCGGCTGCAGCACTACGTTGGGACAGTGAAGAGTGTTGTTTGCGTTCGGAAATGACACTTCGCGAGGCATGATCGCGCGCAGTTCCGCCGTGCCCGCTGAACAGGAGAATCCGGGAGCATTCACCATGGCCTCCGAGATCCCGAAACGCGCGCCATGCCTCACTCGAGCGCTTCCCATCTCCAGCTCGGTGTCTGGGCAGCCCCCCCCCCCCCCCACCCCCATCCCCCTCACTTTGGAGTGCACCGGTAAAAAGGGAGAGGATCCCACGCAGGCGTTTCCGGACGTGTGGCGGGAAGGGTATAGAGTGATCTTAGGGAAGGTGGGAGTGGAAACTTCCCGCTCTATCTTCTAGGCGCAACTTCACACTCCCTGCCGACGCAGAGGCCGCTGCTGCTCCTCTCGACCCCGAGAATGCTTCCACATTCACACAACGTATAGGAAAAGCTGAGGTGTCCTCGGAATTTTTCACGAAGCTTTCCGTCTTCGTCTTCATAATGATCTCCCTCGCTGGTTGCAGGACTGGTCACACCGGCACCGCTGGTGTCGTCGGGCTTGGCAGAAGGGAAGTTGCGATCCCACTGCTTATAGATGGTACAAAGGGCAGTGTGCCGACACTGTCCGAGACGTGTTTTCTACTTGCATGAGATTGGTTATACACAAACTGTCCGCAGACATGTGGGAAGCATGTACGAAGCAGACATGCTTGACGCGTGTCCCCAGATGAATTGCGTCATCAGATCTCGCAGCGGCACCATGTCTTTTGTATGTGGCACGGGCAATCTGACTGTGACTTTTAGGCATCATGCGAGTCACATTGAACGACGTTTTGGTATCTAAAGCGATGGTCCCCAGACGGGGCAATGGGAATACTTTGTAGCTCGTGTAGAAAAGTGCCACGAGCCATCCGACACGGTGCGAGAAATTGTTTGAGAAGCTTTTCGAATTTTCCCGGCCGGCGAATGGGTGTCCTTAGCAAGACGAGTTCACTTCCATTATAGTACGCTGGTATGTGTGCATTGGCGTGATAAAGTTATTGCTGTTATTGCGATTGCAGACTTTTTAGCTGGCGTGGTGGCGGAAGTTCTAGGTTCGCAAAACGTCGTCACACGCATATGGAATTTGGAGGTGTGTCAATGTACGTCAAAACAGTGTCGAGTGTTGTGAGAGAGTTTGGAGGGTGCAGGACGTAAATCGAGAAAAATCTATAATTGGTTCTCAGTTGATATAGTGAGCTCCATTGCACACGGATATAATGTTCGCTTGTGTATCATTTAGGTACTCGGTGAAGCTTTCGATTTCATGCACTTGCGACACGGTAAATTATACATCCAAGCCGCAAAAATTTGGAAATAAAGGGTGTGCCTAGATTATTGGTGAAAGACTGGGGCGCCATGGCGTATAGCAATACAGAGTTGAGGAAGTAGTTCGAGACTTTTTAGCGGTAGCATAAGGAAGAAATTTAATTCCTGCTTACTGGCCATGCAGTCAATAGCTACAATAAACCACAGACTGTTCTTCGCGGACATGAGAAAGTCTCTCATGAACAACTCGTTAGTTTGACTATGTCACTGGTAATACGACGGCGCCGTTTAGTGGTGAAACTGAGGGGTGGTGTCGTCTCGGGTGCGAACAGGGCGATCGGCGGCGGTTGTAGGCAGGTGCTTCAGAAGCATTGGCAGAAAGAAAACCTCAAAAGGGTGGCCACTTTAAAAAAAGTAAATAGAGCATTCAGAGGTTTACAAAATTAAGCGGTGCCTCGACTCGTTTGTGGGAGCAACGCGCAATATGGCCAGCTGTGTGTCAGTGCTTGGTAGCACGCTGGAGGTTGCTGTTTTCTTGTATACATGCCGGTCCGTCGCGTCTCGCCTTTAAATCAAAAGTGTTCTTTGATTAGAATTAAAAATATTGTGTCCTGTAGCGTCTTGGTGTCATACAACGTGGGGCGAAACGGTGAAGAATAGTTGGAAAACCAAGAGTAGTTTATCCTCGAAACTTTTTGAGTTGTTTAATTGTAATCCGCTCATGTGCTATAATAATATTGTTTGGTTCTTCTAATGTAGACGGTGAAAGAAAACAAACAAAGCTTTATAAGCGCAGCTGGGCAAGTCCAGGCCTGCGGATTCAGTAAATTCTAATGTGCCTGTTATCCTCGGCGCTTTATTTGGCAAGTTAGATCAGAATGCTCACACGCCCTTGTGGTGTATACACCTTTCCGAAGAAACGCTCCTAGGCCGCCGCCATGTTGCTGATGCTGATGCGGCTGGTGCGACTCGCGCGCCCTGTATCAGCCAGAAATTTTCTGCCGCTCTCTTGGACTGTTAAGACCCGCTCAGCGCGGTTCTCTACCTATGTTTTCGCGGTTTTACATTCGACGTTTTCTCGCCCCTCTTGAAAGTTTCCACTTAATTTTTTTATGCGCGCTGCCTACCCTTTTTGTGTTATCTTCCATTGTGAGAAATAATGCTGGTAAGGGCCTGCCATTCAAGCTTTTCTGTTTGACATTCACGGGAAACGAAGGAGGTGAGGGACGTCGAACGACCCTCGACGCGATTTCGCGAACATTGTTCTCCCCCTCCCGGAGATAATCCACGTAGAGCCCTTTTCAGTCATCTTCAAAAACAGCTGTCCGGGTTGGGTTGGGAAACGGGTCAGTCGCGTTCGTCTTTTGCCTTGGTGCTGTTGTGAAAATAGGAAGCTCTCCCCAAGCGTGCCCCAAAACGAAGTCGTCTTGGATTCCGTCCGATCGTCACGTCAAGATGTGACTGTCGTCAACTGTGACTGAGTTATTTGAGATCTTTCTCAAATAAATTATTTCCAGATAACGCTGCATCGTGTGGTACGTACAATGTATTGTTCGAATGTTAACAATTTCTAAATTGTATGTCCATGCCCTGTCCATCGGTAAACACGTTATATGTTAGCGTGAAAAATGTATGCCTTTCGGCTCTTCTGCTGTAATTTATTTTGGACAGCTAAGCGCTTTGTCCTTTTACATACGGCGAATCACGCGGCGCCGTCAAAACTTAGCGTAAAGAACACAAATAACTAGAACTATACATTCCAGTCGCATTCGTTCTGTCGCGCGCGTACCCAACAAAAATAGTTTATAGGTTTTTTTTTTCAAATGTGGTACAGTGCTTTTTCAGTGACCTCGGGAAAATACATCCACAATGAAACACAAACTAGAGTGGGAAAATACGAGAATTTAGCCGCCAGCAGTGTTTGAAACTGCGCCTACGCCGGCTGCGCCTATCGAAATCACAGTCCACTTGGTTAGGGTTAGCAGGGACACCGGTGAGAATCTATCCTCAAACCCAGTGACTGGGCTCGAAAACGGCTTGCTTAGCCTTCTGGGAGTCGAGTTCTTTCTTGGAAGATCAATCGACCTGCTTGGAAAGACTCGAAGAGGCCTTGCTGGGAGAAGATCTAGCAAAGGCCTCTTCAATATGTGCGCACCCTACAGCTCTTCGTAGGATTTGCGTTTCGTTATAAGCTGCTAAACTGTTGGAGGGAAATTTGGAGCCACGACTGAGAAGGGCTCGTGTGATAGCCTTTTGAACAAGTGCAGGATTTTCTCATCTTCACTCATGACATTGGGAACGTTTCGCTACAAGCGAGGAATTCTTTGAAAGAAGGTGGTTGAGCAGTGAGTGTTGGTCTCATACTGGCAAGCAATTTCATAACTTGCCCTTTTTTTTCACGTTCGCGCTTGTCGAACCCTTTACGACACATCTGGAACCCATTCCTGGCACTGATCTCCTGTTTGTGGTCGTACAACCACTTTGCAGTGCTGTCCTTCAAGAAAAAGACCGCATTCGTAAAATTGACGGTATCTCTTCACCTATGAGGTTTCCGAAAAAGTCGACTGTCTCAGTTTCTCTCGCTCCACTCTGAAGTGGTGTGCCTCATTGACCATCTTCTACGGCCAAAGTGACGGGTAAGCGAGAATCATTGCTATTTCTGTTCTCGTCGAAATCGTGTCGTGGACAGAAGATCAGCAGTGCAGCTTCAGCAATACATTTCGAAGAGCTAGCAGCAGAGAAGTTGGGGACCGGCCTAAGCTCCACCGCTTGTGTAAGTGATTATGATATCTACATTTGGTGATGATCTCATAAAAAACAGGACAGAAACATTTTTATTTCACGAAGCGGCGTGTCATCTTGTTTTTAACAATATATTAGGAATATAAGGAATGCACTTAAGAATAAGGAGAGCTCTATGGGATTATATAATGGAAATTTGAAATGTGTAAACGACTTTAATATAAACTTATGGCAGAATGAAATGTGCAATTTATACCTTATTTACGCTGTCTCCGTCGGCGCTGACGGAGGTCTTCTAGAATGTATCATAGTTATGTTGGCACTCTAAAATACTTTGAAATCTTACAAAGTGACGAGGTATGTATACGCAATTTAACAATATTTAATATGTCAGAGGTCTAATTTAAATAAAATAACTCGTGGCTGATCAACTGGGCGAGCACACAACGGTTCCTATGTTGATCATTTACATTTCAATATAAAAACACCTCTAATCTAACAAAAAACAGATTTGCTTGCGACAACAGTGGAAGTACAGGTACTCAATATTTATATGGGTGGTTTTATATGAATTTGACACAACTCGCCATGGTCAGAGATTACAGGCGAGCTAATAGGCGCGAAGTGCCTTATTTGAGCCGTAGACGCTGTTTTGGGGTTACACCTGATATCGTGAGCCTGTTAATAACAAAAAAAATACGTCATGGTAAGATTGATTTTTTTTTGCAACATCTTTTATTTTTGAGCTGACCTAGAACGTTGCGGTGAAGCTCGTATTCTCGCACCAAAGATTGCGAGCCGAGTGAAAAGACGGCTCATCCAACTTGTCCCCTGAACAAGGTCAACCATTATATATATATAGTGATTGTGTATCTTATGCGCCATCCACAAAAAAAGAAAACTTAGGAGAAAATAAATATTTGATTGTTTCAAAAAATTAACGTCAAAGAACTTAAAATATGAGGTTCTTCGAAAGTTGGTAGCAGAAAGGACGCCTATTTAGGTGGTCGTCTCATACAGCAATACAACTTACAATAATATTTTTATCTGGGGAATTTTGACGACATAGCAACAAAGCAATTTCATAAACCTCACCGACACGGAAAAATTAGATTCCAATTGCTCGTTCTTACCGGTTCGGTTCTTACGACAGTTTGACATTGAGGCAAAATAGCTCATGATCGTAAGATTCAGATTTTGTAAAACAATAACCACAAACGCTGGCAATACGGCTGTTTTAATATTAACAGAGCTTACTATATTTTTATACAAAGATATTAGCAGTGAGAACTTCCGAAACAGTTAGTAAACAACGTCCAAACATGCAAGGAAATAAAATCTAGTTTTTGAATCATTCCACCAGGTGATACTTCAGAATGTTTTTTTAGAACTTTTTAATTATACTGTCTTTAAAGCGCAGTGTTTGTTCACCCTAGGACTATAAATATCACATATTTATTTGAAAAAAAAATTCGAACATCCCCCGATAATTTTTTTAAAATTCAAATGAAAGCACCGATGTAATTAAAACATAAAAAACAAGAAGTAATACTAACCTCTTCAGGCAGTCTTGTGTATTCAATGCAACGCTCGAAGCTCACAATTATTTGGAACAAACTGAAGATGACTAGGCAGAGAGACGTTAAGATCATTGGAATCTGGAAATTGTGAAAGATTCCGAACGATTATATTTTACATATGAATACTTGCGCACATCATCGCAACTAACAAATAGCACAACCCATGATCTAAGAATGTTATGACGCTAAAACTCAAGTCAACGGCAACGCAAGACTTGGTTTGTAAGCATTTGTCATTCGGTTTGTGTGTGCATGGTGCTTTGCTTATTAAACATTGCCTAAGCTGAAATGCATTTGTAGAAAAATAACTTACCTCTTATGACTCGCATGGTTTGTTATTTACATCCTCTGCACAAGACGATATCAATAACACAACCATAACAAATCAATGACAAATAACAAACCGCATACATTATAGTATATCTCAATGGTTGCGCGCAGCGTTGCGGAAGGTGCATAGAATGGCTGGTCCCGGTAGAGACAAGATGGGATCCGCGCCCGATGCGACTTAGAGCGACATCTTCACCTCCGACGAAGGGGCCCACAGTATCAACAATTCTATACGGTGCTATCTGTATGCCGATAGCAGTGCCACAACGGCACGGGCCGTTTGATTATTTGAAAATTGTAAACAAAACGGAAGAGAGCAAAATAAAAACAATCGGTCGTGTTTTTCTTTTTATGCTTAATGTTACCTATACAAGCTTCATATAACGCTCCATCCGCCAAGTTTGTTCGCATTTGTTTCTTTTCAATCTCTTGTATCGCAAGACATCGCTTCTTCCCGCCTGCAGATTAGTGCCCAGCTATGGGGCTTTCATTCCGGGACACTCTTGGCATGGTAGTCGTCGCACGTGTCCCCTTCAAGTCCACCGTAGCAATATGTACTTGCAGAGTCGGGAAGTGGCAGCCGTGATAAATAGTGCACCTTATATTGCCGCCCGCAGAGCCGAGAAAGCAACGCTCGGTCACGGTCTTCTAGAAGATTCCCATTCATTCTCGCACTAATTGTAACTTTCCCTTTGCTCTGTTGTTCTCGAAAGTGCCAGTTCATCCTCGCCCCGAGCGCGCGACGCCCGAGCCTCCTTCGCCGAACTTTCGAGATAGCGACGCACTGTAGATAAGCAGCTACCCGCGACCTTGTCGAGTCAGAGTCCCGCTCCTGCTCTGTTTCGCCGCCGAATCGCCGCCTGCTTTTCTGCTGCCTCGACGCTCTTTCGTTCTTTACTTATTTTTGGTTGGCACAAGTTCGCCTATTAAACCGTTATTTTTGAGTTCACTGCTTGTCTTCGTGTCACCTCCGTTCGTGACAATATCATGCCTCGCTTGCTTGAGTGGCAGAGCTCACATGCCGTCATGGCTGCTACTTCACTACGCTGCCGGTACAAAGTGGTAGGCAATCGCGCGTTCTACATCACATGAATATTCCTTCGACGTGCATAAACTCGGGTTTCCGCGCGAGCTCCGTGTCTGCATGCAGCTGCCACGGGGAAACACACTGGTTTATATTTTATTCCCCTCCAGGTGGTGTACCATGTGGTGCTAAAAAAACGCCTTGCCACTCAACTCGCATTTATCTCGTTCGCCAGTTTTGCACCTAGTGGTCTCACAATTGACCTATGAAAAAAGTGAGCGCCTTCTAGCAGCTCCGGGACCAATTTGCCGAGTTCATCCATGGCCTCCGAGATCTTTCGTGTGGTCTGCTCCGGCTTGTCCAAACGCTCGGCTGCCTAGCGGGAAAAGCGAGCCGAGCCAGTTCTCTAGATCTCCGTATGCGGCGCTTATATCCAACCCAGAAACGGCAAAAGGATCGCCTCGTGAGCACACTGTCAAGTGTGAGCACGCGGCATGAAGCTTCAATTTTCATTGTTCTCATCATTAAAACGGAGGCTGGCAGGTCGAACTCTGTTGATTCGTAATATTTATTCGCTGCTCCATTCTTTGGGCTGTTTTGCTGGATGAGACCTCAGAATGCAAGATTTAGTACGAATCTATATTTGTTTTCTGCAGACACTGTCTGGACCGGTGGGAAAGGCATACATTATTTTTGTCGTCGTGCATGAGAGCAGTTTTGCGAACTTCGCTTACGTTCACGGATATTCGTTCTACACCTTTGCGCGATTTGAAAAAAAAAATTACCTTCAAATTTTGATCAATTTCTTCCTTGCGAAAAATATCTGTGCTGCTGCGAAAGGCGTAGAGAACGTTTCGCGCTGTCTAAAGTGGTGTTCACAAGGGGAGAAATCCCCGCAGGGATTTGCGTGACGTCGACAACGAGAGCAATTTGCAGCGGAGCTGTTAAGGGCTAGTTTTCCCAGGATCGTGTCCGGTACCAAACAAATGTCGACACCCGTGGTCGACACGGCACTCTGGTTGTCAGCCGTCACCCAAAGATGGCGGTAGCTGTCCAGAGTGTTGTGTTCGCCGGTTGTCTGCTTGCCGCCGCCGCTCATAGAACGCGGCAACCTTTCCAGCCCAGGCAACCAGACAACTGGTTGCTGCCGTCGGTCATAGATGGCGGCAACATTTCTTCGGAGGAAGAAGAGCGGGAACGAAACGAGCGGCGATGTGCGCAGCAGCGCGGATGGTTCCGCAACCGCCGCGATGCCGCTATCGCTTAAAGTTCCACTGCGTCGAGGGCTTCAGATTCTCTTGCGAAAGAAGAGCAGATCGCTCGCCTGGAAAGCCACCGCCGAGAGCAGAAGCTACCGCTCCGCTGCTCTTCCTTCTTCACCAAAGTGGAAAGGCTGAAAGTTCTTTTTTTCTCTTCAGCTTCGTCGTTCACTTCAATGAGGTATCAGGTGGAGAGATATTAGTGTTTGCAGTTCAATTTAGAGTTTTTATGTTAACATCACCGCAAACGAGTCTAACGAGCTCTACAGTTCACACAAAATAGATTAACGACAAAATACTATTGAAAACAAACCAATCCGCCGCAAAACAAGTATTGTGTGCCGCCCGAGCACCTATACTTCTCTCAGCCTCGTAACTAATGCCGTAATTCAGCACCGCAAAAGCCTGGCGTTTTACAGGGAAGCTGTATATGACTCGCAGGTTGGATTTTTTCGTGTACGCCGACAGAAAACCCATGCGCGCGCACTATCACCGTTTGCGCACGCCTTATCATTTATCACGTGGTTTTGAAAGTTGTTTCAATAAGAAAACCACAAAAAAGTGTCCGTAACCGGGAAACATCCGTTTCCCGGTTAGAGATTGCGGTTGCATAAGTTGCCACGGCAACGGCAGCGTGCTAAGTCTGCCATTAATAAAAAGAAAGTTTTGGTGCAGTGCATTCACTTTTCTTTCGTCAGTCATTTGGAATAGACCCTTTTGCTGATTACGAACATGAACTGCCGCTTGCGTCCCAAGCGACTTCCGGTCGCACCGTCTTTGGAAGCATGTTGAGCTTGCTAATGTAACCAGTGCTAGAAAGCATAAATGCTACGCGAACAACAAAAATGGAGATTTAACGAGGGCTTTCGCCTGAACAATATTACATCTTAGAGCAGGCAAGTTGGTTTACACGAATACTCTAAACATTTTAACAGATCTCGCGCTCCTTCGTTTGTTTGGCGCTAACCTATTGAGAATCGGCGGTTGAACGTTTCATCTACATATCAAGCAGCGGCGTTAAGGTGGCCTTTTGTTTATTATTTTTATAAACCGGAAGCTCCCTGGCACGTCAAAGACTGGAGCATCACTTGTTGACGTAACCATAAAGACGGTCTATAGTGTAGTGGGCATTCGTTGCAGGCGGTACCAGAGCTACGCTCTCCAACTACCTTCACTGCGTGGATTGGAGCCTTAATTTTTGTTTGTCGCATGATAGGCGCGCCGCGCAGAAAGGGATTTCTACATCGTGTGAATACCGCTTTTCCGTATAGACCGACGATAATTGTGATAACAATAATTCGCGGTTGTTTCATCGTATTTTTTTGTTCTGGTGTCGAGCGCCACCAAGCGTTTCAGAGTAACAGTTTCTAGCGGCGAATGCAACGGCCTGAGCAGGGCAGTCAGAGCGCGACAGATCTCGGCCATGGTCCGTCATTGTTGGGGCCCGCAGTCTGAACATGCATTAGACTCGAGGGCTGTGTCCGTGTGCGGCGTGAACTCGGCCCAGCTCTTATCGAAAACGAGTGCTGCCACAGCGTTCAAGAAGGACTCGGGCCCAATCACACGGCCTGCAGCGTGCTAGATCACGGGGTTTTGTGGCGACCTGAGCGGCTCGGGTGAGGCGTGTGGTGTAGATCGTGGCAGGTGATGACACCGGCGCATCGCTAATGTCGCGCGCGTGCGCCGCGATAGGCGCCTCAGGCGCGTTGCAAAGGGTTGTGAACGCCTGATGCAATATTCGCCCAACCTGGCGGGCTGCAACGACTTTCTACACCTGTGAGAAGTTCAGCGCTGCAACTGTTGTCTACACGCGCAGCCTCGCAAGCTCCCACAGCCGAGCCGGGCCGGTCCAAACACTACCCCGTATAGACGCTTTCCGTCAGTTGTGCATGGGCGCCGCCCTGACGGACCTGAGTGTTTATGCCTTAGCATTAGAACGCTCCTTTTGACAAAAACCCGGCGGTGCCTTTTGTTTGTCAGCGCCGGGGAAAGAGGGAAGAGGGTGACGCGTACGACGCTCCCATTGGTCCAAAAAGCTGACGTCAGCACGCGTCAACCTCTCCCTCTCTCCCCGGCGCTGACAAACTGAAACACTGCCGGCTTTTCGTCGAAACGAGCCCGTTCGTTTTCGTCAAACACACGCTCACAGCTGGCGAGGAGCCAGAGAGGAGGACACGCCGCGGCGCGTTGGAATGCGTCCGTGCTCAGTGTCCGCTCTGCCGTCGCCGGTTGTTCTTCGCTTTGTGTTTCCCTAGTAGCGGTGCGTTGGCTGTAATGTGTGTGCGTAAAAACGATGGTTGCGGTTCACTCCACGAGTGATGTAAATGCGGTGCCTTCCACGCGTTATATGAATTCGGTTTTTCCACGAGTGATATGGATGACCGTATCCAAGTGCGCTGACCTACTTTGACAGGCAGAGTACATAAAAGGGGTGAAAAATATTACAGAGAGATCCATTGGTGAATACTTAGGAAATGCTTTAGTATGTCCCTCGAAACACGCCAGACACGCTCCTCTTAGAGAAACGCTAACACTGACCCCGTAACAAGTTCAAAAAGAGGCTGCAAAAATAGAAGCAAAGAGAAAGTACATTCAGGAAAGTAAAGTGGTCAGCGTTAGCGATTCCCAAAGGAGGATGTTTGGGGCGTTTTTATGGGGTCATGCTAACGCATTTCCTTAAAATTGACCAATGAATGTTCCTTTATGTAATTTTGTTTCCTCTTATTCTGTTCGTTTCTCTTCATCCCTACAACACCCTACCAAAAGAAAAAACGGTTAAAAAATAAACCGGAATGAATCCGGAATTCTAGTCCTTCATATGGGCCCATAAGCAAATTAGATTTCTAGAAACCGTAAAATGAACCGGAAGTTACGAGTTCGGAAGCTCAACCGTAATTGGTCGAAGCGGAAGCTGAACCGTATCTGGCCAATCCGTAGAGCTTAAGCGGAGTGGGTCTAACCGTATATCAAACCGTATCACGCAAAACCGGAAAAAATAAAAATAGTTTAATAGAGTGACACACCTACTCTGTTTCACCTCACGATGTACTGCAGCTGATGCTACTAGCTATCCCAGCGGATCCAGTGCTGAAAGCATGTCACCTGACTTTCCGGCAGGGCACAGCTACGCGGGGTGTGGCCAGTTATGTGACACGCTCGTCGTGCTTGTTTGGTAGGCATAGCTCATAGCATCTGCTGCACTGCATCAGAAGGTGAAACATAGTATATAACCAGGCAGGCTAGTTGCCTATATCACTGGAAATATAGTGAAATATGACACCATGCCAGGAAGTGCGGACGAACCTGGACGATTTTTGTTTGATATATTAGTTGCAAAAACACTCTAAGCCTCATAGAATTTAGGGTGGTTTAATATACAAAAAATACTTTGAAGGTCGCACTACTTATGCAGAACTGCATTGCACTTACATTCAGAACTGCTCAGATCAAGAAAATACAAAGTACCCTGTAAAAATGTCAAGAAAATACAGCAAACATCACAACATAATGCAAGCTTATTGCAAAAAACACAACAAAATTGTAAATTGCAGTGCAAATAAAAAGTTAACCGTAGTAATGCAGAAAGAAAAAAAAACATATTGCTAGGGATGAGTGCATACTGCTTCGAATCGAATAGCGCAGTGTCACACCTAGCTTTAACACTGCAGAGAGAGCCTTCAGCCGTGACATTCCCTTGCAACATGAAGGTGATGAATGACACAAGTTTTATTCGGGATTCAGCAGTGTTCACAGACTCCTACATATTGCACAACCCATAAAATAATCAAGAAAGTGCTGCAAAGATGTTTTAGGCCTCATCATGGGAGTCAGAGCATTCAGGAGTGTCTTTCTTCTGTTTTTGTTTTTGCCCTGTCGTCTTCCCTGTTTTTATCTACCAAGAAGTAGCCCAACAACGTTTTAACAACATCCTTCGCAGTCAGCTCTTCCCTTGTAGGCGTTTTACATGTTTGGAAATAAATGACATATTACTGACAAAAGCAACATTATGTGAAATTATTTTCCACTGTCTATTTTTCGGTTACTGATCACTGGGTTAAGCCCTTAGACTAGCCAATCTCCCTTTCCATCTAAATTTACATCCTACTGAGATGTGATAATTGAAACACTACAGTGTAATCTCAGGTTTGTAGCGACTCTGCACTGAGAAACTTGCTGATGTACAGTATGAACAATCTGTCCCCATTAAAATAACAAAAAATTAAAAAAATTTAAACTAATCTTGCTAGAATATTTGCATTGTAATATACGCCCTGAAAACTTCATGAGCCAGCAATGCTGCAATTAGTGCTATAAATGTTAGAAAGGGTAAGCACACAGAATGTCTTCAGAATGTCCACTTGTTCACTGCATGACAAAAGTAATTGTTACCTGTCCCTTTTTTCTGACATTTCTAGAGGTGTGCGAGTAGTCAATTGAATTCTGCTGGAACCCAATTGAATACAAATCGAATATTGATGAAACCAAATTGAATATGAATTCAAATCGGACACCCATACCTAAAATAAGTCTAAAGGACCCATCAGCCTTGAAGGATTATGGGACCTCACAGGCCTTCGAAACCCTTCAGAAATACCCTACAGAAAAACCCTACAGGGATACCCCAATGAAAAACCCTTCAACCAGTAGGACCCTTCAGCCCAAACCCCTTAGCCCATCAACCCATTAGACGACCAAATGACTGTGAACTATAGACGAAAATGCAGTTCAAAACGTTATTGGAAATTTATTACGGACATTTAGTTTTACAAGCATAACATAACTAAAAAAACACGATGAAAACCAACGTTTGTTCAAACCCAGGCGCAAGCAGCTGTAGACGAAAGAGATCATATCAAATAGGGACAACTGACTTCTTTATCACAAATAAAAATATTTCAAAGTACTAACAATGTTGCTGGGTGAATTCCTGATATACGGCAGTTAAGCTAATAAAACCGAGCAGGTGCACCTCACACACACACACGCACACGCACACGCACGCACGCACGCACGCACACACACACACACACACACACACACACACACACGCACGCACGCACGCACGCACGCACGCACGCACGCACGCACGCACGCACGCACGCACACACGCACACACGCACGCACACACACACACACACACACACACACACACACACACACACACACACACACACACACACACACACACACACACACACACACACACACACACACACACACACACACACACACACACACACACACACACACACACACACACACACACACACACACAAACACACACACACACACACACACACACACACACACACACACACACACACACACACACACACACACACACACACACACACACACACACACACACAGTCTCTGTAAGCACGTTTAGCGAAAACCACGAACTCGCAAGTAGCACCCGCCACCGTTGAGAAATCCTGAGCAGAGTCAAGGTTTCGTCCATGATGCCGTCGTGGCGGCGTCTTTGGCGTATCTTTCGCTCGATGCTTCTGAAGCCGGACGGACGAAGAGACGCAAGGAAGAAGGCCGGACAACGTCGTCATCCACCGTCTCAGGACCCACAGTGCCATGCCCCCGATGCGCAGGCTAATACATGCGGTGGGACGCTGACCCCGACTGCCAGGACTTGCGGCAAGTAGGCCGACACCGGCCATTATCTCCTGAATGCGCTGAATGAGCGGTGCTGAAGGCGGCCAACGCCGAACTGGGGTTCACCTGCGGAACCAAGGAAGAAACTGCACAGATCAAAAACAGACCAAGGGGCGAGCCCCCAAGCCATGCTCACCTTCCTGGAGGAAACCGGCCGCTCCAGACATCCACGGCGGTAAGAAGCAAACCGCCCACGAGCGGAGAGAAAATGGCTCACTGGCTGGCCTGCTCACACGCCTGCTCGGCTTCCTCACACTACTATCTCCCGCCGACCGCTGGAGAAAAACCTGGCGTTTGTCCGGCGGCCCTGCACCCTCTCCCCATTGCCGGGCGGAGAGAAGCGCAGTGTGGGTTGCTTAAACAACGTGAAGGAATAAACACGAAAACGGGACCAAAACTGAAGCATACAACGACAAAAAGGAGAGGACGTCCGATTCTGGTGAAAAGTAAAATGGTTCTATTTATTTTCTCCTTTCGGGGACCATCCCCCGCGGAGGAGCCGGTTCCCGGTACGAGCCGCTCCGCTGCCCTCGCCCCTCGCCGCCTCCCCCCCCCCCCCCCCCGTCCGTGTTCCTGGGCAACGCACTGCTCTCGGCTTGCCCTTTTTTGATTATTCGTGCAACAAGCAAAGCTTGTTGCAGGATCTCGCCTCCAGCGGACAGGATTGGGATTGCGTTCGCTTCAAAACGCGGCTTGGCCACCAGCACTCGACCCGCGCCTCGTCAATTCTGCACAATGGGCGGTCGACCCCTGTGGCCTCCTTGGCGACCGAACACCCGGGCAGTGACAGTCGGGCCCAGGAGCCCACTTGTCTTTGATAGAAGAGCAGTAATAAAAATCCAACCGTACATACATACGATGGGCATTCTCCAAACACTTATTTTTTCCCCGTCGCGAACAATATGTATCCTAGCTATGTTCTAATTCTGCGAATTGTGTTTTCTCCTCCTAAGCCGTGGCCCCACAGACATTTCAAGAAGCCTGAAGGTTTCACGACCCCATTAGAAAGGTTTTTGACACGCTTTCAGATATTTCAAGCGCAATTGTAAATGACACTTAAGACATTTCAGGAGAGCCTATGACGAGGCCAACGAACCCACCAGGAAATATTCGTGCTCCCTTCAAGCATCTTAGGAATTCCTGAAGTCCCCTTCACACCCTTCAAAAATTTTGAAGTCCCTCTCAGAGACATTTTAAATTTTTTTAATAGTTTTCAAATACTTGGTACACGGTTTATAAAGAGTTAAATTACTAGAATTAAAAATTGTTATGAAATAGGCAAAAACTAGAGCAATATAAGACTGCTGACTACAGCCGGATTTTGGCAACACACAAACTGCGAGATGAGGTATAGAAATCATGCGAAGGAACTCAAGAAAGGTGAAAACCGCTCGGGAACGCGTATGTAACAGAAGCTTGAAAAACGAACAGTATCGAAATACTGAAGTGAGCTTATATGGTACCACTGATCACAGACAGTTTTGCAAGAAAAATAGAAAATGTTTCTAGTATTCATATATCCTTTCCACAAACCACATGGGCACAGAAGAGTTGGGCATGGAATTCAGAGCGTTCAATATAAGCTTCCTGACACTGTGTGAATAGACAGACCAGCATACTGCTAGCGGTAATCATGTCTCGAATAGAAGCGATACAGACTTTCTG
>JAZHYW010033336.1:0-16374 GCA_037355805.1 Ixodes ricinus
CGACAACAGTGGAAGTACAGGTACTCAATATTTATATGGGTGGTTTTATATGAATTTGACACAACTCGCCATGGTCAGAGATTACAGGCGAGCTAATAGGCGCGAAGTGCCTTATTTGAGCTGTAGACGCTGTTTTGGGGTTACACCTGATATCGTGAGCCTGTTAATAACAAAAAAAATACGTCATGGTAAGATTAGATTTTTTTTTGCAACATCTTTTATTTTTGAGCTGACCTAGAACGTTGCGGTGAAGCTCGTATTCTCGCACCAAAGATTGCGAGCCGAGTGAAAAGACGGCTCATCCAACTTGTCCCCTGAACAAGGTCAACCATTATATATATATAGTGATTGTGTATCTTATGCGCCATCCACAAAAAAAGAAAACTTAGGAGAAAATAAATATTTGATTGTTTCAAAAAATTAACGTCAAAGAACTTAAAATATGAGGTTCTTCGAAAGTTGGTAGCAGAAAGGACGCCTATTTAGGTGGTCGTCTCATACAGCAATACAACTTACAATAATATTTTTATCTGGGGAATTTTGACGACATAGCAACAAAGCAATTTCATAAACCTCACCGACACGGAAAAATTAGATTCCAATTGCTCGTTCTTACCGGTTCGGTTCTTACGACAGTTTGACATTGAGGCAAAATAGCTCATGATCGTAAGATTCAGATTTTGTAAAACAATAACCACAAACGCTGGCAATACGGCTGTTTTAATATTAACAGAGCTTACTATATTTTTATACAAAGATATTAGCAGTGAGAACTTCCGAAACAGTTAGTAAACAACGTCCAAACATGCAAGGAAATAAAATCTAGTTTTTGAATCATTCCACCAGGTGATACTTCAGAATGTTTTTTTAGAACTTTTTAATTATACTGTCTTTAAAGCGCAGTGTTTGTTCACCCTAGGACTATAAATATCACATATTTATTTGAAAAAAAAATTCGAACATCCCGCTGATAATTTTTTTAAAATTCAAATGAAAGCACCGATGTAATTAAAACATAAAAAACAAGAAGTAATACTTAACCTCTTCAGGCAGTCTTGTGTATTCAATGCAACGCTCGAAGCTCACAATTATTTGGAACAAACTGAAGATGACTAGGCAGAGAGACGTTAAGATCATTGGAATCTGGAAATTGTGAAAGATTCCGAACGATTATATTTTACATATGAATACTTGCGCACATCATCGCAACTAACAAATAGCACAACCCATGATCTAAGAATGTTATGACGCTAAAACTCAAGTCAACGGCAACGCAAGACTTGGTTTGTAAGCATTTGTCATTCGGTTTGTGTGTGCATGGTGCTTTGCTTATTAAACATTGCCTAAGCTGAAATGCATTTGTAGAAAAATAACTTACCTCTTATGACTCGCATGGTTTGTTATTTACATCCTCTGCACAAGACGATATCAATAACACAACCATAACAAATCAATGACAAATAACAAACCGCATACATTATAGTATATCTCAATGGTTGCGCGCAGCGTTGCGGAAGGTGCATAGAATGGCTGGTCCCAGGTAGAGACAAGATGGGATCCGCGCTCGATGCGACTTACAGCGACATCTTCACCTCCGACGAAGGGGCCCACAGTATCAACAATTCTATACGGTGCTATCTGTATGCCGATAGCAGTGCCACAACGGCACGGGCCGTTTGATTATTTGAAAATTGTAAACAAAACGGAAGAGAGCAAAATAAAAACAATCGGTCGTGTTTTTCTTTTTATGCTTAATGTTACCTATACAAGCTTCATATAACGCTCCACCCGCCAAGTTTGTTCGCATTTGTTTCTTTTCAATCTCTTGTATCGCAAGACATCGCTTCTTCCCGCCTGCAGATTAGTGCCCAGCTATGGGGCTTTCATTCCGGGACACTCTTGGCATGGTAGTCGTCGCACGTGTCCCCTTCAAGTCCACCGTAGCAATATGTACTTGCAGAGTCGGGAAGTGGCAGCCGTGATAAATAGTGCACCTTATATTGCCGCCCGCAGAGCCGAGAAAGCAACGCTCGGTCACGGTCTTCTAGAAGATTCCCATTCATTCTCGCACTAATTGTAACTTTCCCTTTGCTCTGTTGTTCTCGAAAGTGCCAGTTCATCCTCGCCCCGAGCGCGCGACGCCCGAGCCTCCTTCGCCGAACTTTCGAGATAGCGACGCACTGTAGATAAGCAGCTACCCGCGACCTTGTCGAGTCAGAGTCCCGCTCCTGCTCTGTTTCGCCGCCGAATCGCCGCCTGCTTTTCTGCTGCCTCGACGCTCTTTCGTTCTTTACTTATTTTTGGTTGGCACAAGTTCGCCTATTAAACCGTTATTTTTGAGTTCACTGCTTGTCTTCGTGTCACCTCCGTTCGTGACAATATCATGCCTCGCTTACTTGAGTGGCAGAGCTCACATGCCGTCATGGCTGCTACTTCACTACGCTGCCGGTACAAAGTGGTAGGCAATCGCGCGTTCTACATCACATGAATATTCCTTCGACGTGCATAAACTCGGGTTTCTGCGCGAGCTCCGTGTCTGCATGCAGCTGCCACGGGGAAACACACTGGTTTATATTTTATTACCCTCCAGGTGGTGTACCATGTGGTGCTAAAAAAACGCCTTGCCACTCAACTCGCATTTATCTCGTTCGCCAGTTTTGCACCTAGTGGTCTCACAATTGACCTATGAAAAAAGTGAGCGCCTTCTAGCAGCTCCGGGACCAATTTGCCGAGTTCATCCATGGCCTCCGAGATCTTTCGTGTGGTCTGCTCCGGCTTGTCCAAACGCTCGGCTGCCTAGCGGGAAAAGCGAGCCGAGCCAGTTCTCTAGATCTCCGTATGCGGCGCTTATATCCAACCCAGAAACGGCAAAAGGATCGCCTCGTGAGCACACTGTCAAGTGTGAGCACGCGGCATGAAGCTTCAATTTTCATTGTTCTCATCATTAAAACGGAGGCTGGCAGGTCGAACTCTGTTGATTCGTAATATTTATTCGCTGCTCCATTCTTTGGGCTGTTTTGCTGGATGAGACCTCAGAATGCAAGATTTAGTACGAATCTATATTTGTTTTCTGCAGACACTGTCTGGACCGGTGGGAAAGGCATACATTATTTTTGTCGTCGTGCATGAGAGCAGTTTTGCGAACTTCGCTTACGTTCACGGATATTCGTTCTACACCTTTGCGCGATTTGAAAAAAAAAATTACCTTCAAATTTTGATCAATTTCTTCCTTGCGAAAAATATCTGTGCTGCTGCGAAAGGCGTAGAGAACGTTTCGCGCTGTCTAAAGTGGTGTTCACAAGGGGAGAAATCCCCGCAGGGATTTGCGTGACGTCGACAACGAGAGCAATTTGCAGCGGAGCTGTTAAGGGCTAGTTTTCCCAGGATCGTGTCCGGTACCAAACAAATGTCGACACCCGTGGTCGACACGGCACTCTGGTTGCAGCCGTCACCCAAAGATGGCGGTAGCTGTCCAGAGTGTTGTGTTCGCCGTTTGTCTGCTTGCCGCCGCCGCTCATAGAACGCGGCAACCTTTCCAGCCCAGGCAACCAGACAACTGGTTGCTGCCGTCGGTCATAGATGGCGGCAACATTTCTTCGGAGGAAAAAGAGCGGGAACGAAACGAGCGGCGATGTGCGCAGCAGCGCGGATGGTTCCGCAACCGCCGCGATGCCGCTATCGCTTAAAGTTCCACTGCGTCGAGGGCTTCAGATTCTCTTGCGAAAGAAGAGCAGATCGCTCGCCTGGAAAGCCACCGCCGAGAGCAGAAGCTACCGCTCCGCTGCTCTTCCTTCTTCACCAAAGTGGAAAGGCTGAAAGTTCTTTTTTTCTCTTCAGCTTCGTCGTTCACTTCAATGAGGTATCAGGTGGGGAGATATTAGTGTTTGCAGTTCAATTTAGAGTTTTTATGTTAACATCACCGCAAACGAGTCTAACGAGCTCTACAGTTCACACAAAATAGATTAACGACAAAATACTATTGAAAACAAACCAATCCGCCGCAAAACAAGTATTGTGTGCCGCCCGAGCACCTATACTTCTCTCAGCCTCGTAACTAATGCCGTAATTCAGCACCGCAAAAGCCTGGCGTTTTACAGGGAAGCTGTATATGACTCGCAGGTTGGATTTTTTCGTGTACGCCGACAGAAAACCCATGCGCGCGCACTATCACCGTTTGCGCACGCCTAATCATTTATCACGTGGTTTTGAAAGTTGTTTCAATAAGAAAACCACAAAAAAGTGTCCGTAACCGGGAAACATCCGTTTCCCGGTTAGAGATTGCGGTTGCATAAGTTGCCACGGCAACGGCAGCGTGCTAAGTCTGCCATTAATAAAAAGAAAGTTTTGGTGCAGTGCATTCACTTTTCTTTCGTCAGTCATTTGGAATAGACCCTTTTGCTGATTACGAACATGAACTGCCGCTTGCGTCCCAAGCGACTTCCGGTCGCACCATCTTCGCAAGCATGTTGAGCTTGCTGATGTAACCAGTGCTAGAAAGCATAAATGTTACACGGAAAACAAAAATGGAGATCTAACGAGGGCTTTCGCCTGAACAATATTACATCTTAGAGCAGGCAAGTTGGTTTACACGAATACTCTAAACATTTTAACAGATCTCGCGCTCCTTCGTTTGTTTGGCGTTAACCTATTGAGAATTGGCGGTTGAACGTTTCATCTACATATCAAGCATCGGCGTTAAGGTGGCCTTTTTTTATTATTTTTATAAACCGGAAGCTCCCTGGCACGTCAAAGACTGGAGCATCACTTGTTGACGTAACCATAAAGACGGTCTATAGTGTAGTGGCCATTCGTTGCAGGCGGTACCAGAGCTACGCTCTCCAACTACCTTCACTGCGTGGATTGGAGCCTTAATTTTTGTTTTATCGCATGATAGGCGCGCCGCGCAGAAAGGGATTTCTACATCGTGTGAATACCTGCTTTTCCGATAGACCGACGATAATTGTGATAACAATAATTCGCTGTTGTTTCACCGTATTTTTTGTCTGGTGTCGAGCGCCACCAAGCGCCCCAGAGTAACAGTTTCTAGCGGCGAATGCAACGGTCTGAGCAGGGCAGCCAGGGCATGACAAATCTCGGCCATGGTCCGTCATTGTTGGGGCCCGCAGTCTGAACATGCATTAGACTCGAGGGCTGTGTCCGTGTGCGGCGTGAACTCGGCCCAGCTCTTATCGAAAACGAGTGCTGCCACAGCGTTCAACAAGGACTCGGGCCCAATCACACGGCCTGCAGCGTGCTAGATCACGGGGTTTTGTGGCGACCTGAGCGGCTCGGGTGAGGCGTGTGGTGTAGATCGTGGCAGGTGATGACACCAGCGCATCGCTAATGTCGCGCGCGTGCGCCGCGATAGGCGCGTCAGGCGCGTTGCAAAGGGTTGCGAACACCTGATGCAATATTCGCCCAACTTGGCGGGCTGCAACGACTTTCTACACCTGTGAGAACTTCCGCGCTGCGACTGTCTACACGCGCAGCCTCACGAGTTCCCACAGCCGAGCCGGGCCGGTCCAAACACTACCCCGTATAGACGCTTTGAGTCAGTTGTGCATGGGCGCCGCCCTGACGGACCTGAGTGTTCATTTTATGCCTTAGCATTAGAACGCTCCTTTTGCCAAAAACCCGGGGGTGTCTTTTGTTTGTCAGCGCCGGGGAAAGAGGGGAGAGGGTGACGCGTGCGACGCTCCCATTGGTCCAAAAAGCTGACGTCAGCACGCGTCAACCTCTCCCTCTCTCCCGGCGCTGACAAACTGAAACACTGTCGGCTTTGCGTCGAAACGAGCCCTTTCGTTTTCGTCAAACACACGCTCACAGCTGGCGAGGAGCCAGAGAGGAGGACACGCCGTGGCGCGTTGGAATGCGTCCGTGCTCAGTGTCCGCAATGCCATCGCCGGTTGTTCTTCGCTTCGTGTTTCCCTAGTAGCGGTGCGTGCGTAAAATGTGTGTGCGTAAAAACGATGGTTGCGGTTCACTCCACGAGTGATGTAAATGCGGTGTTTTCCACGCGTTTTATGAATTCCGTTTTTTCCACGAGTGATATGGATGACCGTATCCAAGGGCGCTGACCTACTTTGACCGGCAGAGTACTTAAAAGGGGTGAAAAATATTACAGAGAGATCCATTGATGAATACTTAGGAAATGATTTAGTATGTCCCTCGAAACACGCCAGACACGCTCCTTTTAGAGAAACGCTAACGGTGACCCCGTAACAAGTCCAAAAAGAGGCTGCAAAAATAGAAGCAAAAGAGAAGTACATTCAGGAAAGTAAAGTGGTCAGCGCTAGCGATTCCCAAAGGAGGATGTTTTGGATGTTTTTATGGGGTAATGCTAACGCATTTCCTTAAAATTGACATGTGAATGTTCCTTTATGTAATTTAGTTTCCTCTCATTCCGTTCGTTTTTCTTCATCCTTACCACATTCTACAAAAAAAAAACGGTAAAGAAATAAACCGGAATGAATCCGGAATTCTAGTTCTTCATATGGGCATAAGCAAATCAGATTTCTAGAAACCTTAAAATGAACCGGAGGTTACCAGTCCGGAAACCCAACTGTAATTGGTCGAAGCGGAAACTGAACCGTATCTGGCCAATCCGTAGAGCTTAAGCGGAGTGGGTCTAACCGTACATTAAACTGTGTCACGCAAAACCGGAAAAAAATAGAAATAGTTTAATAGAGTGACACACCTACTCTGTTTCACCTTACGATGTACTGCAGCTGATGCTACAAGCCATCCCAGCAAATCCAGTGCTGAAAGCATGTCACCTGCCTTTCCGGCAGGGCAGAGCTGCGCGGTGTGTGGCCAGTTATGTGACACGCTCGCCGTGCTTGTTTGGTAGGAATAGCTCGTAGCATCTGCTGCACTGCATCAGAAGGTAAAACAATATTTAACCAGGCAGGCTAGTTATCTATATCACTGGAAATATGGTGAAGCATGACACCATGCCAGGAAATGTGAACAAACCTGGCGATTTTCGTATGATATATTTGTTTCAAAAACGCTCTAAACCTCATACAATTTAGAGTGGTTTAATATACATAAAATACTTTGAAGGTTGCACATACTTATGCAGAACTGCATTGCACTTACACTCAGAATTGCTCAGATCAAGAAAATACAAAATACCCTGTAAAAATGTCAAGAAAATACAGCAAAGATCACAACATAATGCAAAGCTTATTGCAAAAAACACAAATTGTAAATTGCAATGCAAATAAAACGTTATCCGTAGAAATGTAGAAAGAAAAAAAAACATATTGCTAGGGATGAGCGCATACTGCTTCGAATCGAATGCGGAGGGCAAGTTCGTCTGCTCCTTGCGCAGGGGGTAGCGGTGACGTCAGAGCGCCGAGCCCTGATTGGCTGATCGCGACCCCTATCTGAGCGTCGTCTGCTCCTTTGTAACGTCGTCTGCTCGCAACGTCGTCTGCGTCTGTCTTACCTTTCCTGCGACTTTGGAAACTGCAGAGGCCAGATTCACGAAACGATCTTACGCCACAAATGTGCGTAAGGCAAAACGTAAGAACAAATTCGTATTCACGTAACGAAATTATCGTAAGGTTTGCGCAGGTTATGACGGAATCCTACGACAACTTCGAAGCTGTCTTACGCACTTCTTACGATCAAATCAGCATGGCCGACAGCGACGCTCAGTTACTTGGTCGCGATGACCAACAGACGTTTATTTTTGTACGTGCTCTTCTCACGCGTCCCGACTACAAGCAGCAAGAAAAAGAGTAAAAAGTACTTGAAATAAAACATAGCCGAACAAGAACGCTGGATCCACAAACACCCGGAAAATGCTCCAACGGCCACGATTCCACCGACCCCGACCAAGCGAGCTTGGCAGATAGGCCTAGCAGGCAGTCCGACTCGGCGCAGCGATGCTCCGACTGCCCTTGGCCAAGACCGTCTGCCCACGACCGGCTGGCGTGCTGAAAGCATTATGCCTGCGCAACCCTTGTGAACCTTTCCCGTATAATACTTTGATCGCTTAACTCAATTTTAGATTAAGAGGTCAATCTCTTCCTCTTGTCATCTCCTTGTTTTCCGATGCAGCGGTCACTTTCGCCGGTGAAAAAGTGGTGAATGTCCGACAGACGCAGGAAAGGTAAAGCAGCCATCGCTTTGACTAGCAGACGTAAAGCAGACGACTTTAACTGCGTCAACCCGCCGACGTCGTTAAAGAGTGAGGAGTCTCACCGCACACGAAAAGAGAGAAAAAGTATTTGGGAGGGGACTTGCGGACAAACACGCTCACTCTCGGTTCTTAGCAAACAGACCTCGGCGCCTCGGGACACCTCGCCAGTGAGTCCTTTGACTTCCCTCCTTGATGCGCGTCTGCTAGTTGTTAGATAAAAACAACGTACCGCTCGAGTTATTTCGTCTGCCCTCTCTGAAAGGCGAAGTCGAGCTCGCTCGTAAAGACCTGCACTTCCGAAAGTCGCAGGAAAGGTAAGACAGACGCAGACGACGTTGTGAGCAGACGAAGTTGCAAAGGAGCAGACGTTGTTGCAAAGGAGCAGACGACGCTCAGATAGGGGGTCGCGATCAGCCAATCAGGGCTTGGCGTTCTGACGTCACAGCTACATCGCTTCTCATGCGCAGAAGACGAAAATGAGTCCACTTGCGAGGCGTATAGCGCAGAGTAACACCTAGCTTTAACACTGCAGAGAGAGCCTTCAGCTGTGACATTACCTTGCACCAGGAAGGTGATGAATGACACAAGTCCTTTTCGAGATTCAGCAGTATTCACACACTCCTACATATTGCACAACCCATAAAACAATCAAGAAAGTGCTGCAAAGATGTTTTAGGCCTCATTATGGGAGTCAGAGCATTCAGGAGTGGCTTTCTTCTGATATTTCTTTGCCCGGTCGTCCTCCCTGTTTTTATCCACCAAGAAGTAGTCCAACAACATTTGAACATACTTCGCAGTCAACTCTTCCCTTGTAGGCTTTTTCCTGTTTGTAAGTCAGCTCTTCCCTTGTAGGCTTTTTACCTGTTTGGAAATAGATGACATATTACTGACAAAAGCAACATATTGTGAAATTATTTTCAACTGTTTATGTTTTTCGGTTACTGATCACTGGGTTAAGCCCTTAGACTAGCCAATCTTCCTTTCGATCCAAATTTACATTCTACTGAGATGTGATAATTTAAACACTACAATGTAATCTCAGGTTTGTAGACTCTGCACTGAGAAACTTGCTGATCTACAGTATGAACAATCTGTCCCCATTAAAATGACAAAAAATAAAAAACAATTAAAAATAATTTTGCTAGAATATATGCATTGCAATATGCACCTGCAAAACTTCATGAGCCGGCAATGCCGCAATTAGTGCTATAAATGCTAGAAAGTGTAAGCCCACAAAATGTCTTCAGAATGTCCACTTGTTCACTGCATGACAAAAGTCATTGGTACCTGTTCCTTTTTTCTGACATTTCTACAGGTGTGCGAGTAGTCAATCGAATTATGCTGGAACTCAATCGAATACGAATCGAATATTGATGAAACCAAATTGAATATGAATTCAAATCGGACACCCCTATTAAAATAAGTCTAAAGGGCCCATCAGACTTGAAGGATTATGGGACCTCACAGGCCTTCAAGACCCTTCAGAAAAACCCTACAGAAATACGCTACAGGGATACCCAATAAAAAACCCTTCAACCCGTAGGACCCTTCAGCCCAAACCCCTTAGCCCATCAACCCATTAGACGCCCAAATGACTGTGAACCATAGACGAAAATGAAGTTCAAAACGTTATTGGAAATTTATTGTGGACATTTAGTTTTACAAGCATAATATAACAAAAAAACACGATAAAAACCAACGTTTGTTGCAAACCCAGGCGCAAGCAGCTGTAGACGAAAGAGATAATATCAAATAGGGACAACTGACTTCTTTATCACAAAGAAAAATATCTTTCAAAGTACTAACAATGCCGCTGGGTGAATTCCTGATATACGGCAGTTCAGCTAATAAAACCGAGCAGGTGTAGCTCACGGACACACACACAGTCTCTGTAAGCACGTTTAGCGAAAACTACGAACTCGCAAGCAGCACCCGCCACCGTTGAGAAATCCTGAGCAGAGTCAAGGTTTCGTCCATGATGCCGTCGTGGCGGCGTCTTTGACGTATCTTTCGCTCGATGCTTCTCAATCCGGACGGACAAAGAGACGCAAGGAACAAGGCCGGACAGCGTCGTCATCCACCGTCTCAGGACCCACAGTGCCATGCGCCCGATGCGCAGGCTAAAACATGCGGTGGGACTCTGACCCTGACTGCCAGGCTTGCGGCAAGTAGGCCGACACCGGCCATTATCTCCTGAATTGCGTGAATGAGCGGTGCTGAAGGCGGCCAACGTCGAACTGGGGTTCACCTGCGGAACCAAGGAAGAAACTGCACGGATCAAAACAGACCAAGGGCGAGCCCTCAAAGCCATCCTCACCTTCCTGGAGGAAACCGGCCGCTCCAGACATCCACGGCGGTAAGCAAACCACCCACGAGCGGAGAGAAAATGGCTACTGCGGCCTCCTAGCCTGCTCGGCTTTCTCACACCCTGCTCGGCTTCCTCACCCTACTATCTCCCGCCGACCGCTGGAGAAGGACCTGGCGTTTGCCCGGCGGCCCTGCACCCTCTCCCCATTGCCGGGCGGAGAGAAGCGCAGTGTGGGTTGCTTAAAAAACGTGAAAGAATAAACACGAAAACGGGACTAAACTGAAGCATACAACGACGAAAAAGGGAGGACGTCCGACTCTGGTGAAAAGTAAAATGGTTCTATTTATTTTCTCCTTTCGGGGATCATCCCCCGCGGAGGAACCGGTTCCCGGTACGAGCCGCTCCCGCTTCGCCCTCGCCACCTCCCCCTCCCCCCCCCCCCACCCCCGTCCCTGTTCCTGGGCAACGCGCTGCTCTCCGCTTGCCCTTTTTTGATTATTCGTGCAACAAGCAAAGCTTGTTGCAGGATCTCGCCTCCAGCGGACAGGATTGGGATTGCGTTCGCCTCAAAACGCCGCTCGGCCAACACCACTCGGGCCGCGCCTCGTCAATTCTGCACATAGGGCGGTCGCCCCCTGTGGCCTCCTTGGCGACCGAACACCCGGGCAGTGACAGTCGGGCCCAGGAGCCAACTTGTGTTTGATAGAAGAGCAGTAATAAAAATCCAACCGTACATACTTACGATCGGCATTCTCCAAACAATTATTTTTTCCCCGTCGCTAACAATATGTATCCTAGCTATGTTCTAATTCTGCGAATTGTGTTTTCTCCACCTAAGCCGTGGCCCCACAGACATCTCAGGAAGCCTGAAGGTTTTCACGACCCTATTAGAAAGGTTTTTGACAGGCTTTCAGACATTTCAAGGCAATTGTAAACGGCACTTCAGACATCTCAGGAGAGCCTCTGACGAGGCCAGCGAACCCACCAGGAAATATCCGTGCCCCCTTCAAACATCTTAGGAATTCCTGAAGTCCCCTTCACACCCTTTAAAAATTTTGAAGTCCCTCTCAGAGAGATTTTAAAATGTTTTAATAGTTTTCGAATACTTGGTACACGGTTTATAAAGATTTAAATTACTAGAATTAAAAATTATGATGAACTAGACAGAAACTAGAGCAATATAAGACTGCTGACTACAGCCGGATTTTGGCAACACACAAACTGCGAATGATGCACAGAAATCACGCAGAAGGAACTCAAGAAAGGTGAAAACCGCTCGGGAACGCGTATGTAACAGAAGCTTGAAAAACGAACAGCATCGAAATACTGAAGTGAGCTTATATGGTACCACTGATCACAGACAGTTTTGCAAGAAAAATAGAAAATATTTCTAGTATTCACATCCCTTTCCATAAACCACATGAGCACAGAAGAGTTGGGCATGCAATTCAGAGCGTGCAATATAAGTTTCCTGACACTGTGTGAATAGACAGACCAGCATACTGCTAGCGGTAATCATGTCTCGAATAGAAGCGATACAGAGGATAATTAGGTGCAAGGTCTGTCAAGGTCTTCAACAAAAAGGCCATCTAGCATAATTTGTAAAATAATTTTATATTGTCACAAAAGCTACGACTAGTATTGACTCTACTACAGCAAGTGTGTTGGGAGGACACTCATATTGCGTACCTATAATGATGAAAGCCCTCGAAATTGCCTGCATGTGCACCATATTAGAATGTTGAGCATGAAGGCATAAACAGGGAGACCGCAGGAAAGCTATCAAAGATACTGAAATGACACTTTCCGATTGTGCGTACATCTAGCTGTGGCATCGAATTAGTCTTTGTTTGTTTTATGTGGAGAAAATTATATAAAAAAATTATTTGAAAGGGTTATCAAGAAATTATAAAAATATGTTAAAATTAACAAAACGCAGTTTAAGCATAATAAGGAACAAGTATTGCAGAGTGCATAGAAAAAGCTACATGGAATTAGATGGCGATGACCTGCGCAAAAATCGCCGTGATGTAGTCTTTTTGGCGCCGCGTATCAGCTCGTTGTCTTCTGCGCTCTGAGCTCTGATAGGCGCAGCCCGTACGGGATCGGAATGGATTGTTTGCAACTTGATGTTTCAACCGTACGCGTGAAAGTCTTCGGCATCAGACTGCTGATCCGATTTTCTTTTGAACAAGATATGGCAAAGTATGGTTTGTGCAAAGCGAATATTTTTAGTCTAGACTTCGCCCAATTTGCTTTTAAACCGAAATTGGCAAGGAATGGTTTGTTCGAACCGCGTACTCTGTGTCTGGAATTACTTCAATTGTACCCTTAACCGGATTCCGAAAATCACGGTTTGTGAGAACCGGAGTTTATGTGTCCGGATTTTTTTGACTATGACTTTTACAGACATGTGCGTAACGCGTTACAAGTAACGAGTTACTTGTATCTAATTACTATTTTCGGTAACGAGTAACGCATTTAGTTACTTTTTCAAAAAAGGAACGAGTAACGGTATTTAGTTACTTTTAAGGCCAAGTAACGAGTAACGGTATCTCGTTACTTTTGAGGAGTAACATGTACAACGCCGCTTTAACGGCCTTGTTTTTATTCTAGCCTTAGTATGTGCCTATAGCGACAAAGGCAGATGGAAAACCCGAAAAACAAATAAACAGTATGACAATACAGCAACACATATCGCTGAACACGTCAGTCGAACAGTTCGACTGACGTGTCCAGCGATAAACGATTTCTGTACTGAACTCTACAGCTGAGAATGTCCTTCACCCAGCGAGCACAATCAGGTTTGTTTGTTGAGACCTTCTAGAACCGGGTACGGACCGAATGTAAACCCGGAGGTTGCAAACACGGGAAGGCACATAATCCCTTACCCGCTGTCCTCAATGAAGGCGCAGTTCCCGAAGATTCGCCAGCTCTTGCTGAAGCACAACAATGCCGTTCCTTCGAGCGCGTCAGTAGAACGACGCTTCAGCGTCACCGGAAATGTATTTTCAAGGAAGCGGGAAACATAACTGATGAAAACTTCGACAGGCAGCTGCTGCTTAAGGGCAACAACTACTAAAAAGAAAACAATAAACCATGAAACAAAAACAGTTGTGTATTTGGTCTTTAAAGAAACGTGAAAAGTAACTCGTTACTTTTGAGGTAACTCACGCGTTCCTTTTGAGAATCGGTAACGAGCAACGTATTTAGTTACTTTTTGAGCGAGTAACGAGTAACGGTATTTAGTTACTTTTTTGGGGTAACGTGTACATGTCTGGACTTTTTAACTGATTAGAAAAATCACGGTTTGTGTGAACCGAAATTTGTCTGTCTGGAGTTCCTCAATTTGACTCTGAAGCGGTTTGCGAAAATCACGGTTTGTCCGAACCGAAATTCGTCTGCCCGGAATTCCTCCAATTTGACTTTGAACCGGATTAGGAAAATCACGGTTTGAGCGAACCGGAATTTGCCAGTCCGGAATTCCTCCAATTTGACTTTGAAGCGGATTCGAAAATTCACGGTTTGTGCGAACAGGAAGCCGACTCTCCGGTCTGACTCCGGTTTGATTTTAGTCAGATCAGATCAGAATACGTTTATTGAAAACAAGAATTACGGAGAGTTGCCTTTCACTTGAAAGGGAAATCTTCGCGTTGCGGTGGTTCATGAACTTGGCAACTTCATTCTTGTAAGTCCGAATTTCACTTTCCGAACTGATTTCCAACGGTTATTTTTGCTAGGGCAGCAGGACAGGCTATTGCCAATTTATGTGTTACTGTGTCGCTATCCCCAGCGTAGGCATTTCTGGAGTCTCATCAACGCCGGCTTCAGTGGCTAGGCGTCTCGTTAAGACAAGAGAAGGTTGACAATGGCGGCTTAATCTTGCGCGTGTTTAAAGCGTCAATACAAGGTATCTCTTGGACTCCATGTTTTAGTGCGCTGTTTTGAGCTCATATTCCGAACGAGCTCACTTAATAGGCTGCCAAGACCGGCAATCTTGGTGGTGTGGCGCGCACGTTGCGAAATATCTTTGGAATCTCGTGATCGGCGCGCGCTCAGTAATCGCGCACACAGCTATGACAATACTCCATATTCTATACCCGTTTTCACCTCAAAAACCGTAGGAAAAAAGTCCGGCTTCTCGCGGATGATTACTAATTTTCACCTTTAGGTCGAGATTTAAGATATATTCAATAGCATTTTGGAGTGGACACGTTATCTTATCAAGGAGTACACGTTTCAAACGCCAAAAGCATCGCCTGTGCCTCCGACAACCAAATCTGGCGAGAACTATTTCGCGCGGCGTATGAACAATGCGCAAAACTTACTGTTTTCTTGAGGTGAAAACGGGTATAGAACACTGCAACCATACACCTTGGGTGCAAAAAATGGCGGCCGCCAACGTTGTCTGTTGTAGCAATGCATAAAGTGATTTGGGGATCTTTCGCACCGGAAGTTCCTATCGGTGCTCGATCGGTTGCCTCCTTCCTGCCGACAGACCATGCGACAGAAACTGCCAATCATAGGTATGAAGTATCCGACGCTGTCGACAATATGGTCCATTTTGCCTCCTCCGCCGCACCTACGGTGCCTGGCTCAACGTCGCTAGATGCTTCGTGTTAGTTGCGGAGCTCGCGCTCTGCGGCCGAGAAACACAAATTCTGGGTCGAACCCTACAGTCGACGCTAACGCTTCGAGTGGCTGTCGTTCAAACCTTTGCATGCTCCGGTTTTGCACGTTGTTACTTACAGCGTCATGCAGATGCGGTCGTTGCGGCTTGCGCGCTATATCTTGCATGGATGGAATATGTACAGCTTGTAAAGTATGGTTCAGTAACGCACTCATCTTGAATTTGAAAAACACGAACGACTAAAACATGTAGAGATGAAGACAGGCAGCACAGTTCTTCCAACGAGCAAGCAACATTTAATGATACCTCCCTCGAAACGTGACCCCTTTCCTTTCCTTACCCCGAATTCCAGAAACAAAAATGAAATCCCTCGGAAAAGAATCTGGAGAAAGAAGAGTTTGCTACGGAAGAAGACAAAAATAAGAACCTGAGGGACTTTTTTTTGGAGTAAGGTAGATTTGTGGTGATGCCTATGGCTTGTGTACCCGGGTATAGGAGCGGTCACACTGGAGCAACAATGAAAAACGGCACATTCCTAAGCCTCCGGCAGACGTCGAAAAAGAAGAGAAAACAAGCTTGGGACTGCGCTATATTGCGCACAGGCAAGCCCTCTCAGCGAGATACCATTTGGGTGGTCTCCACGTTAACAGCGGGAATGTT
Source organism: Ixodes ricinus (assembly GCA_037355805.1). NCBI lineage: Eukaryota > Metazoa > Arthropoda > Arachnida > Ixodida > Ixodidae > Ixodes > Ixodes ricinus. Next base: position 15,751 of record JAZHYW010033336.1, read on the forward strand.
CTGACAGTTTACACACTCAAAATGGGCAATGACATTGTGGATTTAACCGCGAGGAAGATGGAAGCTCGTTCTATAAGGAATACGGACATTACTAAACTGCGGCCTTTCCTGTCTACGCCCACGCGCGTGTCAAGGTCGCAACTGCTACAGTCCTAGAACATGCATCAGGATAAAACACGGAACTGAAAAAACCAGAGGTGCTTGCGGGCGTCCTCAGTGCCCTGCCAACCACGCGTGGCGCTCGCGTCGCCTATTGTGCTGGCGCCAGAAAGTTGTCGGCACGCGAGCAAAACGTTGGCGAGACAGGAGGCTCAGCAACTGAAACACGAATGGCTTTTAGTGACATTGCCCTGGATTTCATCCTTGACAAACCGCTGGGGCTCCTGCTCTCACCTGTCTAACAGGAGTCACAGTCGAATGCTGACGCGATCTCTGTGACGACAGGTCAGCTAAGCCGGGTTTAGAATTCTCATGGAGTTTGCTCTGCAGCAGAACAGTTGACAGAAACTTTAGCAATCGGATGTTGAGGGGAAGTGCGACGGCAGCTACACTGACCTCCGTTTAACGACGGTAGTTGTTAGCTCCCCTTTCCGGTGAAATCCAGAGTTGTGCGAATGCAAATTC
>JAZHYW010033337.1:0-15537 GCA_037355805.1 Ixodes ricinus
CAAGGCCTCTTCAATATGTGCGCACCCTACAGCTCTTCGTAGGATTTGCGTTTCGTTATAAGCTGCTAAACTGTTGGAGGGAAATTTGGAGCCACGACTGAGAAGGGCTCGTGTGATAGCCTTTTGAACAAGTGCAGGATTTTCTCATGTTCACTCATGACATTGAGAACGTTTCGCTACAAGCGAGGAATTCTTTGAAAGAAGGTGGTTGAGCAGTGAGTGTTGGTCTCATACTGGCAAGCAATTTCATAACTTGCCCTTTTTTTTCACGTTCGCGCTTGTCGAACCCTTTACGACACATCTGGAACCCATTCCTGGCACTGATCTCCTGTTTGTGGTCGTACCAACCACTTTGCAGTGCTGTCCTTCAAGAAAAAGACCGCATTCGTAAAATTGACGGTATCTCTTCACCTATGAGGTTTCCGAAAAAGTCGACTGTCTCAGTTTCTCTCGCTCCACTCTGAAGTGGTGTGCCTCATTGACCATCTTCTACGGCCAAAGTGACGGGTAAGCGAGAATCATTGCTATTTCTGTTCTCGTCGAAATCGTGTCGTGGACAGAAGATCAGCAGTGCAGCTTCAGCAATACATTTCGAAGAGCTAGCAGCAGAGAAGTTGGGGACCGGCCTAAGCTCCACCGCTTGTGTAAGTGATTATGATATCTACATTTGGTGATGATCTCATAAAAAACAGGACAGAAACATTTTTATTTCACGAAGCGGCGTGTCATCTTGTTTTTAACAATATATTAGGAATATAAGGAATGCACTTAAGAATAAGGAGAGCTCTATGGGATTATATAATGGAAATTTGAAATGTGTAAACGACTTTAATATAAACTTATGGCAGAATGAAATGTGCAATTTATACCTTATTTACGCTGTCTCCGTCGGCGCTGACGGAGGTCTTCTAGAATGTATCATAGTTATGTTGGCACTCTAAAATACTTTGAAATCTTACAAAGTGACGAGGTATGTATACGCAATTTAACAATATTTAATATGTCAGAGGTCTAATTTAAATAAAATAACTCGTGGCTGATCAACTGGGCGAGCACACAACGGTTCCTATGTTGATCATTTACATTTCAATATAAAAACACCTCTAATCTAACAAAAAACAGATTTGCTTGCGACAACAGTGGAAGTACAGGTACTCAATATTTATATGGGTGGTTTTATATGAATTTGACACAACTCGCCATGGTCAGAGATTACAGGCGAGCTAATAGGCGCGAAGTGCCTTATTTGAGCCGTAGACGCTGTTTTGGGGTTACACCTGATATCGTGAGCCTGTTAATAACAAAAAAAAATACGTCATGGTAAGATTGATTTTTTTTTTGCAACATCTTTTATTTTTGAGCTGACCTAGAACGTTGCGGTGAAGCTCGTATTCTCGCACCAAAGATTGCGAGCCGAGTGAAAAGACGGCTCATCCAACTTGTCCCCTGAACAAGGTCAACCATTATATATATATAGTGATTGTGTATCTTATGCGCCATCCACAAAAAAAGAAAACTTAGGAGAAAATAAATATTTGATTGTTTCAAAAAATTAACGTCAAAGAACTTAAAATATGAGGTTCTTCGAAAGTTGGTAGCAGAAAGGACGCCTATTTAGGTGGTCGTCTCATACAGCAATACAACTTACAATAATATTTTTATCTGGGGAATTTTGACGACATAGCAACAAAGCAATTTCATAAACCTCACCGACACGGAAAAATTAGATTCCAATTGCTCGTTCTTACCGGTTCGGTTCTTACGACAGTTTGACATTGAGGCGAAATAGCTCATGATCGTAAGATTCAGATTTTGTAAAACAATAACCACAAACGCTGGCAATACGGCTGTTTTAATATTAACACAGCTTACTATATTTTTATACAAAGATATTAGCAGTGAGAACTTCCGAAACAGTTAGTAAACAACGGCCAAACATGCAAGGAAATAAAATCTAGTTTTTGAATCATTCCACCAGGTGGTACTTCAGAATGTTTTTTTAGAACTTTTTAATTATACTGTCTTTAAAGCGCAGTGTTTGTTCACCCTAGGACTATAAATATCACATATTTATTTGAAAAAAAAATTCGAACATCCCCTGATAATTTTTTTAAAATTCAAATGAAAGCACCGATGTAATTAAAACATAAAAAACAAGAAGTAATACTAACCTCTTCAGGCAGTCTTGTGTATTCAATGCAACGCTCGAAGCTCACAATTATTTGGAACAAACTGAAGATGACTAGGCAGAGAGACGTTAAGATCATTGGAATCTGGAAATGGTGAAAGATTCCGAACGATTATATTTTACATAATGAATACTTGCGCACATCATCGCAACTAACAAATAGCACAACCCATGCTCTAAGAATTTTATGACGCTAAAACTCAAGTCAACGGCAACGCAAGACTTGGTTTGTAAGCATTTGTCATTCGGTTTGTGTGTGCATGGTGCTTTGCTATTAAACATTGCCTAAGCTGAAATGCATTTGTAGAAAAATAACTTACCTCTTATGACTCGCATGGTTTGTTATTTACATCCTCTGCACAAGACGATATCAATAACACAACCATAACAAATCAATGACAAATAACAAACCGCATACATTATAGTATATCTCAATGGTTGCGCGCAGCGTTGCGGAAGGTGCATAGAATGGCTGGTCCCGGTAGAGACAAGATGGGATCCGCGCCCATGCGACTTAGAGCGACATCTTCACCTCCGACGAAGGGGCCCACAGTATCAACAATTCTATACGGTGCTATCTGTATGCCGATAGCAGTGCCACAACGGCACGGGCCGTTTGATTATTTGAAAATTGTAAACAAAACGGAAGAGAGCAAAATAAAAACAATCGGTCGTGTTTTTCTTTTTATGCTTAATGTTACCTATACAAGCTTCATATAACGCTCCATCCGCCAAGTTTGTTCGCATTTGTTTCTTTTCAATCTCTTGTATCGCAAGACATCGCTTCTTCCCGCCTGCAGATTAGTGCCCAGCTATGGGGCTTTCATTCCGGGACACTCTTGGCATGGTAGTCGTCGCACGTGTCCCCTTCAAGTCCACCGTAGCAATATGTACTTGCAGAGTCGGGAAGTGGCAGCCGTGATAAATAGTGCACCTTATATTGCCGCCCGCAGAGCCGAGAAAAGCAACGCTCGGTCACGGTCTTCTAGAAGATTCCCATTCATTCTCGCACTAATTGTAACTTTCCCTTTGCTCTGTTGTTCTCGAAAGTGCCAGTTCATCCTCGCCCCGAGCGCGCGACGCCCGAGCCTCCTTTGCCGAACTTTCGAGATAGCGACGCACTGTAGATAAGCAGCTACCCGCGACCTTGTCGAGTCAGAGTCCCGCTCCTGCTCTGTTGTCGCCGCCGAATCGCCGCCTGCTTTTCTGCTGCCTCGACGCTCTTTCGTTCTTTACTTATTTTTGGTTGGCACAAGTTCGCCTATTAAACCGTTATTTTTGGAGTTCACTGCTCGTCTTCGTGTCACCTCCGTTCGTGACAATATCATGCCTCGCTTACTTGAGTGGCAGAGCTCACATGCCGTCATGGCTGCTACTTCACTACGCTGCCGGTACAAAGTGGTAGGCAATCGCGCGTTCTACATCACATGAATATTCCTTCGACGTGCATAAACTCGGGTTTCCGCGCGAGCTCCGTGTCTGCATGCAGCTGCCACGGGGAAACACACTGGTTTATATTTTATTCCCCTCCAGGTGGTGTACCATGTGGTGCTAAAAAAACGCCTTGCCACTCAACTCGCATTTATCTCGTTCGCCAGTTTTGCACCTAGTGGTCTCACAATTGACCTATGAAAAAAGTGAGCGCCTTCTAGCAGCTCCGGGACCAATTTGCCGAGTTCATCCATGGCCTCCGAGATCTTTCGTGTGGTCTGCTCCGGCTTGTCCAAACGCTCGGCTGCCTAGCGGGAAAAGCGAGCCGAGCCAGTTCTCTAGATCTCCGTATGCGGCGCTTATATCCAACCCAGAAACGGCAAAAGGATCGCCTCGTGAGCACACTGTCAAGTGTGAGCACGCGGCATGAAGCTTCAATTTTCATTGTTCTCATCATTAAAACGGAGGCTGGCAGGTCGAACTCTGTTGATTCGTAATATTTATTCGCTGCTCCATTCTTTGGGCTGTTTTGCTGGATGAGACCTCAGAATGCAAGATTTAGTACGAATCTATATTTGTTTTCTGCAGACACTGTCTGGACCGGTGGGAAAGGCATACATTATTTTTGTCGTCGTGCATGAGAGCAGTTTTGCGAACTTCGCTTACGTTCACGGATATTCGTTCTACACCTTTGCGCGATTTGAAAAAAAAAATTACCTTCAAATTTTGATCAATTTCTTCCTTGCGAAAAATATCTGTGCTGCTGCGAAAGGCGTAGAGAACGTTTCGCGCTGTCTAAAGTGGTGTTCACAAGGGGAGAAATCCCCGCAGGGATTTGCGTGACGTCGACAACGAGAGCAATTTGCAGCGGAGCTGTTAAGGGCTAGTTTTCCCAGGATCGTGTCCGGTACCAAACAAATGTCGACACCCGTGGTCGACACGGCACTCTGGTTGTCAGCCGTCACCCAAAGATGGCGGTAGCTGTCCAGAGTGTTGTGTTCGCCGGTTGTCTGCTTGCCGCCGCCGCTCATAGAACGCGGCAACCTTTCCAGCCCAGGCAACCAGACAACTGGTTGCTGCCGTCGGTCATAGATGGCGGCAACATTTCTTCGAAGGAAGAAGAGCGGGAACGAAACGAGCGGCGATGTGCGCAGCAGCGCGAATGGTTCCGGAACCGCCGCGATGCCGCTATCGCTTAAAGTTCCACTGCGTCGAGGGCTTCAGATTCTCTTGCGAAAGAAGAGCAGATCGCTCGCCTGGAAAGCCACCGCCGAGAGCAGAAGCTACAGCTCCGCTGCTCTTCCTTCTTCACCAAAGTGGAAAGGCTGAAAGTTCTTTTTTTCTCTTCAGCTTCGTCGTTCACTTCAATGAGGTATCAGGTGGGGAGATATTAGTGTTTGCAGTTCAATTTAGAGTTTTTATGTTAACATCACCGCAAACGAGTCTAACGAGCTCTACAGTTCACACAAAATAGATTAACGACAAAATACTATTGAAAACAAACCAATCCGCCGCAAAACAAGTATTGTGTGCCGCCCGAGCACCTATACTTCTCTCAGCCTCGTAACTAATGCCGTAATTCAGCACCGCAAAAGCCTGGCGTTTTACAGGGAAGCTGTATATGACTCGCAGGTTGGATTTTTTCGTGTACGCCGACAGAAAACCCATGCGCGCGCACTATCACCGTTTGCGCACGCCTTATCATTTATCACGTGGTTTTGAAAGTTGTTTCAATAAGAAAACCACAAAAAAGTGTCCGTAACCGGGAAACATCCGTTTCCCGGTTAGAGATTGCGGTTGCATAAGTTGCCACGGCAACGGCAGCGTGCTAAGTCTGCCATTAATAAAAAGAAAGTTTTGGTGCAGTGCATTCACTTTTCTTTCGTCAGTCATTTGGAATAGACCCTTTTGCTGATTACGAACATGAACTGCCGCTTGCGTCCCAAGCAGACTTCCGGTCGCACCGTCTTTGGAAGCATGTTGAGCTTGCTAATGTAACCAGTGCTAGAAAGCATAAATGCTACGCGAACAACAAAAATGGAGATTTAACGAGGGCTTTCGCCTGAACAATATTACATCTTAGAGCAGGCAAGTTGGTTTACAAGAATACTCTAAACATTTTAACAGATCTCGCGCTCCTTCGTTTGTTTGGCGCTAACGTATTGAGAATCGGCGGTTGAACGTTTCATCTACATATCAAGCAGCGGCGTTAAGGTGGCCTTTTGTTTATTATTTTTATAAACCGGAAGCTCCCTGGCACGTCAAAGACTGGAGCATCACTTGTTGACGTAACCATAAAGACGGTCTATAGTGTAGTGGGCATTCGTTGCAGGCGGTACCAGAGCTACGCTCTCCAACTACCTTCACTGCGTGGATTGGAGCCTTAATTTTTGTTTTGTCGCATGATAGGCGCGCTGCGCAGAAAGGGATTTCTACATCGTGTGAATACCGCTTTTCTGTATAGACCGACGATAATTGTGATAACAATAATTCGCGGTTGTTTCATCGTATTTTTTTTTTGTTTCTGGTGTCGAGCGCCACCAAGCGTTTCAAAGTAACAGTTTCTAGCGGCGAATGCAACGGCCTGAGGAGGGCAGTCAGAGCGCGACAGATCTCGGCCATGGTCCGTCATTGTTGGGGCCCGCAGTCTGAACATGCATTAGACTCGAGGGCTGTGTCCGTGTGCGGCGTGAACTCGGCCCAGCTCTTATCGAAAACGAGTGCTGCCACAGCGTTCAAGAAGGACTCGGGCCCAATCACACGGCCTGCAGCGTGTTAGATCACGGGGTTTTGTGGCGACCTGAGCGGCTTGGGTGAGGCGTGTGGTGTAGATCGTGGCAGGTGATGACACCGGCTCATCGCTAATGTCACGCGCGTGCGCCGCGATAGGCGCCTCAGGCGCGTTGCAAAGGGTTGTGAACGCCTGATGCAATATTCGCCCAACCTGGCGGGCTGCAACGACTTTCTACACCTGTGAGAAGTTCAGCGCTGCAACTGTTGTCTACACGCGCAGCCTCGCGAGCTCCCACAGCCGAGCCGGGCCGGTCCAAACACTACCCCGTATAGACGCTTTCCGTCAGTTGTGACATGGGCGCCGCCCTGACGGACCTGAGTGTTTTATGCCTTAGCATTAGAACGCTCCTTTTGACAAAAACCCGGCGGTGCCTTTTGTTTGTCAGCGCCGGGGAAAGAGGGAAGAGGGTGACGCGTATGACGCTCCCATTGGTCCAAAAAGCTGACGTCAGCACGCGTCAACCTCTCCCTCTCTCCCCGGCGCTGACAAACTGAAACACTGCCGGCTTTTCGTCGAAACGAGCCCGTTCGTTTTCGTCAAACACACGCTCACAGCTGGCGAGGAGCCAGAGAGGAGGACACGCCGCGGCGCGTTGGAATGCGTCCGTGCTCAGTGTCCGCTCTGCCGTCGCCGGTTGTTCTTCGCTTTGTGTTTCCCTAGTAGCGGTGCGTTGGCTGTAATGTGTGTGTGTAAAAACGATGGTTGCGGTTCACTCCACGAGTGATGTAAATGCGGTGCCTTCCACGCGTTATATGAATTCGGTTTTTTCCACGAGTGATATGGATGACCGTATCCAAGTGCGCTGACCTACTTTGACAGGCAGAGTACATAAAAGGGGTGAAAAATATTACAGAGAGATCCATTGGTGAATACTTAGGAAATGCTTTAGTATGTCCCTCGAAACACGCCAGACACGCTCCCCTCAGAGAAACGCTAACACTGACCCCGTAACAAGTTCAAAAAGAGGCTGCAAAAAATAGAAGCAAAGAGAAAGTTCATTCAGGAAAGTAAAGTGGTCAGCGTTAGCGATTCCCAAAGGAGGATGTTTGGGGCGTTTTTATGGGGTCATGCTAACGCATTTCCTAAAATTGACCAATGAATGTTCCTTTATGTAATTTTGTTTCCTCTTATTCTGTTCGTTTCTCTTCATCCCTACAACACCCTACCAAAAGAAAAAACGGTTAAAAAATAAACCGGAATGAATCCGGAATTCTAGTCCTTCATATGGGCCCATAAGCAAATTGGATTTCTAGAAACCGTAAAATGAACCGGAAGTTACGAGTTCGGAAGCTCAACCGTAATTGGTCGAAGCGGAAGCTGAACCGTATCTGGCCAATCCGTAGAGCTTAAGCGGAGTGGGTCTAACCGTATATCAAACCGTATCACGCAAAACCGGAAAAAATAAAAATAGTTTAATAGAGTGACACACCTACTCTGTTTCACCTCACGATGTACTGCAGCTGATGCTACTAGCTATCCCAGCGGATCCAGTGCTGAAAGCATGTCACCTGACTTTCCGGCAGGGCACAGCTACGCGGGGTGTGGCCAGTTATGTGACACGCTCGTCGTGCTTGTTTGGTAGGCATAGCTCATAGCATCTGCTGCACTGCATCAGAAGGTGAAACATAGTATATAACCAGGCAGGCTAGTTGCCTATATCACTGGAAATATAGTGAAATATGACACCATGCCAGGAAGTGCGGACGAACCTGGCGATTTTTGTTTGATATATTAGTTGCAAAAACACTCTAAGCCTCATAGAATTTAGGGTGGTTTAATATACAAAAAATACTTTGAAGGTCGCACTACTTATGCAGAACTGCATTGCACTTACATTCAGAACTGCTCAGATCAAGAAAATACAAAGTACCCTGTAAAAATGTCAAGAAAATACAGCAAACATCACAACATAATGCAAGCTTATTGCAAAAAACACAACAAAATTGTAAATTGCAGTGCAAATAAAAAGTTAACCGTAGTAATGCAGAAAGAAAAAAAAACATATTGCTAGGGATGAGTGCATACTGCTTCGAATCGAATAGCGCAGTGTCACACCTAGCTTTAACACTGCAGAGAGAGCCTTCAGCCGTGACATTCCCTTGCACCATGAAGGTGATGAATGACACAAGTTTTATTCGGGATTCAGCAGTGTTCACACACTCCTACATATTGCACAACCCATAAAATAATCAAGAAAGTGCTGCAAAGATGTTTTAGGCCTCATCATGGGAGTCAGAGCATTCAGGAGTGTCTTTCTTCTGTTTTTGTTTTTGCCCTGTCGTCTTCCCTGTTTTTATCCACCAAGAAGTAGCCCAACAACGTTTTAACAACATCCCTTCGCAGTCAGCTCTTCCCTTGTAGGCGTTTTACCTGTTTGGAAATAAATGACATATTACTGACAAAAGCAACATTATGTGAAATTATTTTCCACTGTCTATGTTTTCGGTTACTGATCACTGGGTTAAGCCCTTAGACTAGCCAATCTCCCTTTCCATCTAAATTTACATCCTACTGAGATGTGATAATTGAAACACTACAGTGTAATCTCAGGTTTGTAGCGACTCTGCACTGAGAAACTTGCTGATGTACAGTATGAACAATCTGTCCCCATTAAAATAACAAAAAATTAAAAAAATTTAAACTAATCTTGCTAGAATATTTGCATTGTAATATACGCCCTGCAAAACTTCATGAGCCAGCAATGCTGCAATTAGTGCTATAAATGTTAGAAAGGGTAAGCACACAGAATGTCTTCAGAATGTCCACTTGTTCACTGCATGACAAAAGTAATTGTTACCTGTCCCTTTTTTCTGACATTTCTAGAGGTGTGCGAGTAGTCAATTGAATTCTGCTGGAACCCAATTGAATACAAATCGAATATTGATGAAACCAAATTGAATATGAATTCAAATCGGACACCCATACCTAAAATAAGTCTAAAGGACCCATCAGCCTTGAAGGATTATGGGACCTCACAGGCCTTCGAAACCCTTCAGAAATACCCTACAGAAAAACCCTACAGGGATACCCCAATGAAAAACCCTTCAACCAGTAGGACCCTTCAGCCCAAACCCTTAGCCCATCAACCCATTAGACGACCAAATGACTGTGAACTATAGACGAAAATGCAGTTCAAAACGTTATTGGAAATTTATTACGGACATTTAGTTTTACAAGCATAACATAACTAAAAAAACACGATGAAAACCAACGTTTGTTCAAACCCAGGCGCAAGCAGCTGTAGACGAAAGAGATCATATCAAATAGGGACAACTGACTTCTTTATCACAAATAAAAATATTTCAAAGTACTAACAATGTTGCTGGGTGAATTCCTGATATACGGCAGTTAAGCTAATAAAACCGAGCAGGTGCACCTCACACACACACACGCACACGCACACGCACGCACGCACGCACGCACACACACACACACACACACACACACACACACACGCACGCACGCACGCACGCACGCACGCACGCACGCACGCACGCACGCACGCACGCACACACGCACACACGCACGCACACACACACACACACACACACACACACACACACACACACACACACACACACACACACACACACACACACACACACACACACACACACACACACACACACACACACACACACACACACACACACACACACACACACACACACACACACACACAAACACACACACACACACACACACACACACACACACACACACACACACACACACACACACACACACACACACACACACACACACACACACACACAGTCTCTGTAAGCACGTTTAGCGAAAACCACGAACTCGCAAGTAGCACCCGCCACCGTTGAGAAATCCTGAGCAGAGTCAAGGTTTCGTCCATGATGCCGTCGTGGCGGCGTCTTTGGCGTATCTTTCGCTCGATGCTTCTGAAGCCGGACGGACGAAGAGACGCAAGGAAGAAGGCCGGACAACGTCGTCATCCACCGTCTCAGGACCCACAGTGCCATGCTCCCGATGCGCAGGCTAATACATGCGGTGGGACGCTGACCCCGACTGCCAGGCTTGCGGCAAGTAGGCCGACACCGGCCATTATCTCCTGAATGCGCTGAATGAGCGGTGCTGAAGGCGGCCAACGCCGAACTGGGGTTCACCTGCGGAACCAAGGAAGAAACTGCACAGATCAAAACAGACCAAGGGGCGAGCCCTCAAAGCCATGCTCACCTTCCTGGAGGAAACCGGCCGCTCCAGACATCCACGGCGGTAAGAAGCAAACCACCCACGAGCGGAGAGAAAATGGCTACTGCGGCCCCTAGCCTGCTCGGCTTTCTCACACCCTGCTCGGCTTCCTCACCCTACTATCTCCCGCCGACCGCTGGAGAAGAACCTGGCGTTTGCCCGGCGGCCCTGCACCCTCTCCCCATTGCCGGGCGGAGAGAAGCGCAGTGTGGGTTGCTTAAACAACGTGAAGGAATAAACACGAAAACGGGACTAAAACTGAAGCATACAACGACGAAAAAGGGAGGACGTCCGACTCTGGTGAAAAGTAAAATGGTTCTATTTATTTTCTCCTTTCGGGGATCATCCCCCGCGGAGGAACCGGTTCCCGGTACGAGCCGCTCCCGCTTCGCCCTCGCCACCTCCCCCCCCTCCCCTCCCCCCCTCCCACCCGTCCCTGTTCCTGGGCAACGCGCTGCTCTCCGCTTGCCCTTTTTTGATTATTCGTGCAACAAGCAAAGCTTGTTGCAGGATCTCGCCTCCAGCGGACAGGATTGGGATTGCGTTCGCCTCAAAACGCCGCTTGGCCACCACCACTCGAGCCGCGCCTCGTCAATTCTGCACAATAGGGCGGTCGACCCCTGTGGCCTCCTTGGCGACCGAACACCCGGGCAGTGACAGTCGGGCCCAGGAGCCAACTTGTGTTTGATAGAAGAGCAGTAATAAAAATCCAACCGTACATACTTACGATCGGCATTCTCCAAACAATTATTTTTTCCCCGTCGCTAACAATATGTATCCTAGCTATGTTCTAATTCTGCGAATTGTGTTTTCTCCACCTAAGCCGTGGCCCCACAGACATTTCAAGAAGCCTGAAGGTTTTCACGACCCCATTAGAAAGGTTTTTGACAGGCTTTCAGACATTTCAAGGCAATTGTAAACGGCACTTCAGACATCTCAGGAGAGCCTCTGACGAGGCCAACGAACCCACCAGGAAATATCCGTGCTCCCTTCAAACATCTTAGGAATTCCTGAAGTCCCCTTCACACCCTTTAAAAATTTTGAAGTCCCTCTCAGAGAGATTTTAAAATGTTTTAATAGTTTTCGAATACTTGGTACACGGTTTATAAAGATTTAAATTACTAGAATTAAAAATTATGATGAACTAGACAGAAACTAGAGCAATATAAGACTGCTGACTACAGCCGGATTTTGGCAACACACAAACTGCGAGATGATGCACAGAAATCACGCGAAGGAACTCAAGAAAGGTGAAAACCGCTCGGGAACGCGTATGTAACAGAAGCTTGAAAAACGAACAGCATCGAAATACTGAAGTGAGCTTATATGGTACCACTGATCACAGACAGTTTTGCAAGAAAAATAGAAAATATTTCTAGTATTCACATATCTTTCCACAAACCACATGAGCACAGAAGAGTTGGGCATGCAATTCAGAGCGTGCAATATAAGTTTCCTGACACTGTGTGAATAGACAGACCAGCATACTGCTAGCGGTAATCATGTCTCGAATAGAAGCGATCAGACTTTCTGCCCGTATGCAGACCTAATCGGTTAACTACAGTTAACATAGCAAGTGGCACATATAAGAAAACACCTTCATTTGCTCTAAAAGCAATCTTTTTTGTTTTAAGAGGATAATTAGGTGCAAGGTCTTCAACAAAAAGGCCATGTAGCATAATTTGTAAAATAATTTTATATTGTCACAAAAGCTACGACTAGTATTGACTCTACTACAGCAAGTGTGTTGGGGAGGACACTCATATTGCGTACCTATAATGATGAAAGCCCTTGAAATTGCCTGCATGTGCACCATACTTAGAATGTTGAGCATGAAGGCATAAACAGGGAGACCGCAGGAAAGCTATCAAAGATACTGAAATGACACTTTCCGATTGTGCGTACATCTAGCTGTGGCATCGAATTAGTCTTTGTTTGTTTTATGTGGAGAAAATTATATAAAAAAATTATTTGAAAGGGTTATCAAGAAATTAATCAAAAATATGTTAAAATTAACAAAACGCAGTTTAAGCATAATAAGGAACAAGTATTGCAGAGTGCATAGAAAAAGCTACATGGAATTAGATGGCGATGACCTGCGCAAAAATCGCCGTGATGTAGTCTTTTTGGCGCCGCGTATCAGCTCGTTGTCTTCTGCGCTCTGAGCTCTGATAGGCGCGGCCCGTACGGGATCGGAATGGATTGTTTGCAACTTGATGTTTCAACCGTACGCGTGAAAGTCTTCGGCATCAGACTGCTGATCCGATTTTTTTAGGGGCGAAGCTCCTTAAGCCGTGGGTCTGTCCCTCCTCTGTATGTAGCCACTTCAAGTTTAGTTTATGAATGGCTCAAGAGATGGCGTGTTCCGGAATTAACTTTATGTAGAGATGACAGATGGCGCTTAGCTCATGTTGCGGAGCGGAGAGCGCGCAAGGCGGCGGCAGCGCGCGCTCGCAGACAGAATCCAGCCGTGCGAGAGCGAGAGGCCGAAGCATGTCGTCAGGCTGCGCGTCGACGCCGCCAAGATCCGGCCGTGCGAGAGCGGGAAGCCGAATCGCGTCGTCAGTCTGCTCGGCGACGCCGCCAAGATCCGGCCGTACGAGAGTGGGAAGCCGAAGCGGCACGGCAGCGTCGCCAAGATCCGGCCGTACGAGAGCGGGAAGCCGAAGCGGCACGGCAGCGGCGCCAAGAGGATCTGCAGAACGTCAGGGAACGGGAAGCGGCAAGAAAGCGCGCGTATCGGCAGGCAGACCCCGATGCAGCGAGAGCTCGTGAGGCGTCTGCAAAACGCATCAGGCGAGCTCAGCCCGAAGGTGCCGACGCGCGGTTTAAGCGAGACTTTCTAGACGTTTCGTTCGGCCATAGCTGTGGTGTGTGTGATAGATTGTGGTTTGTATACACACACACACAGTGTTTCTCACGTCTTTACATGGCGATGAGTGGGCGAATTAACGGAAGAATCGCTGGTTTACCGACGATTCACTCCGGAGCTTCGCCCACTCATCATCATTCACCACGTGGATATGCTGTGACTTTTTTTGAACAAGATATGGCAAAGTATGGTTTGTGCAAAGCGAATATTTTTAGTCTAGACTTCGCCCAATTTGCTTTTAAACCGAAATTGGCAAAGAATGGTTTGTTCGAACCGCGTACTCTGTGTCTGGAGTTACTTCAAATGTACCCTTAACTGGATTCCGAAAATCACGGTTTGTGAGAACCGGAGTTTATGTGTCGGATTTTTTGACTATGACTTTTACAGACATGTACGTAACGCGTTACAAGTAACGAGTTACTTGTATCTAGTTACTATTTTCGGTAACGAGTAACGTATTTAGTTACTTTTTCAGAAAAGGAACGAGTAACGGTATTTAGTTACTTTTAAGGCCAAGTAACGAGTAACGGTATCTCGTTACTTTTGAGGAGTAACGTGTACAACGCCGCTTTAACGGCCTTGTTTTTATTCTAGCCTTAGTATGTGCCTATAGCGACAAAGGCAGATGGAAAACCCGAAAAACAAATAAACAGTATGACAATACAGCAACACGTATCGCTGAACACGTCAGTCGAACAGTTCGACTGACGTGTCCAGCGATAAACGTTGCTGTACTGAACTCTACAGCTGAGAATGTCCTTCACCCAGCGAGCACAATCAGGTTCGTTTGTTGAACCTTCTAGAACCGGGTACGGACCGAATGTAAACCCGGAGGTTGCAAACACGGGAAGGCACATAATCCCTTACCCGCTGTCCTCAATGAAGGCGCAGTTCCCGAAGATTCACCAGCTCTTGCTGAAGCACAACACTGCCGTTCCTTCGAGCGCGTCAGTAGAACGACGCTTCAGCGTCACCGGAAATGTATTTTCAAGGAAGCGGGAAACATAACTGATGAAAACTTCGACAGGCAGCTGCTGCTTAAGGGCAACAACTACTAAAAAGAAAACAATAAACCATGAAACAAAAACAGTTGTGTATTTGGTCTTTAAAGAAACGTGAAAAGTAACTCGTTACTTTTGAGGTAACTCACGCGTTCCTTTCGAGAATCGGTAACGAGCAACGTATTTAGTTACTTTTTGAGCGAGTAACGAGTAACGGTATCTAGTTACTTTTTTGGGGTAACGTGTACATGTCTGGACTTTTAACTGATTAGAAAAATCACGGTTTGTGTGAACCGAAATTTGTCTGTCTGGAGTTCCTCCAATTTGACTCTGAAGCGGTTTGCGAAAATCACGGTTTGTCCGAACCGAAATTCGTCTGCCCGGAATTCCTCCAATTTGACTTTGAACCGGATTAGGAAAATCACGGTTTGAGCGAACCGGAATTTGCCAGTCCGGAATTCCTCCAATTTGACTTTGAAGCGGATTCGAAAATTCACGGTTTGTGCGAACAGGAAGCCGACTCTCCGGTCTGACTCCGGTTTGATTTTAGTCAGATCAGATCAGAATACGTTTATTGAAAACAAGAATTACGGAGAGTTGCGCTTCTACTTGAAAGGGAAATCTTCGCGTTGCGGTGGTTCATGAACTTGGCAACTTCATTCTTGTAAGCCCGAATTTCACTTTCCGAACTGATTTCCAACGGTTATTTTTGCTAGGGCAGCAGGACAGGCTATTGCCAATTTATGTGTTACTGTGTCGCTATCCCCAGCGTAGGCATTTCTGGAGTCTCATCAACGCCGGCTTCAGTGGCTAGGCGTCTCGTTAAGACAAGAGAAGGTTGACAATGGCGGCTTAATCTTGCGCGTGTTTAAAGCGTCAATACAAGGTATCTCTTGGACTCCATGTTTTAGTGCGCTGTTTTGAGCTCATATTCCAAACGAGCTCACTTAATAGGCTGCCAAGACCGGCAATCTTGGTGGTGTGGCGCGCACGTTGCGAAATATCTTTGGAATCTCGAGAGGGGCGA
>JAZHYW010033338.1:0-17486 GCA_037355805.1 Ixodes ricinus
ACAAGGCCTCTTCAATATGTGCGCACCCTACAGCTCTTCGTAGGATTTGCGTTTCGTTATAAGCTGCTAAACTGTTGGAGGGAAATTTGGAGCCACGACTGAGAAGGGCTCGTGTGATAGCCTTTTGAACAAGTGCAGGATTTTCTCATCTTCACTCATGACATTGGGAACGTTTCGCTACAAGCGAGGAATTCTTTGAAAGAAGGTGGTTGAGCAGTGAGTGTTGGTCTCATACTGGCAAGCAATTTCATAACTTGCCCTTTTTTTCACGTTCGCGCTTGTCGAACCCTTTACGACACATCTGGAACCCATTCCTGGCACTGATCTCCTGTTTGTGGTCGTACAACCACTTTGCAGTGCTGTCCTTCAAGAAAAAGACCGCATTCGTAAAATTGACGGTATCTCTTCACCTATGAGGTTTCCGAAAAAGTCGACTGTCTCAGTTTCTCTCGCTCCACTCTGAAGTGGTGTGCCTCATTGACCATCTTCTACGGCCAAAGTGACGGGTAAGCGAGAATCATTGCTATTTCTGTTCTCGTCGAAATCGTGTCGTGGACAGAAGATCAGCAGTGCAGCTTCAGCAATACATTTCGAAGAGCTAGCAGCAGAGAAGTTGGGGACCGGCCTAAGCTCCACCGCTTGTGTAAGTGATTATGATATCTACATTTGGTGATGATCTCATAAAAAACAGGACAGAAACATTTTTATTTCACGAAGCGGCGTGTCATCTTGTTTTTAACAATATATTAGGAATATAAGGAATGCACTTAAGAATAAGGAGAGCTCTATGGGATTATATAATGGAAATTTGAAATGTGTAAACGACTTTAATATAAACTTATGGCAGAATGAAATGTGCAATTTATACCTTATTTACGCTGTCTCCGTCGGCGCTGACGGAGGTCTTCTAGAATGTATCATAGTTATGTTGGCACTCTAAAATACTTTGAAATCTTACAAAGTGACGAGGTATGTATACGCAATTTAACAATATTTAATATGTCAGAGGTCTAATTTAAATAAAATAACTCGTGGCTGATCAACTGGGCGAGCACACAACGGTTCCTATGTTGATCATTTACATTTCAATATAAAAACACCTCTAATCTAACAAAAAACAGATTTGCTTGCGACAACAGTGGAAGTACAGGTACTCAATATTTATATGGGTGGTTTTATATGAATTTGACACAACTCGCCATGGTCAGAGATTACAGGCGAGCTAATAGGCGCGAAGTGCCTTATTTGAGCCGTAGACGCTGTTTTGGGGTTACACCTGATATCGTGAGCCTGTTAATAACAAAAAAAATACGTCATGGTAAGATTGATTTTTTTTTGCAACATCTTTTATTTTTGAGCTGACCTAGAACGTTGCGGTGAAGCTCGTATTCTCGCACCAAAGATTGCGAGCCGAGTGAAAAGACGGCTCATCCAACTTGTCCCCTGAACAAGGTCAACCATTATATATATATAGTGATTGTGTATCTTATGCGCCATCCACAAAAAAAGAAAACTTAGGAGAAAATAAATATTTGATTGTTTCAAAAAATTAACGTCAAAGAACTTAAAATATGAGGTTCTTCGAAAGTTGGTAGCAGAAAGGACGCCTATTTAGGTGGTCGTCTCATACAGCAATACAACTTACAATAATATTTTTATCTGGGGAATTTTGACGACATAGCAACAAAGCAATTTCATAAACCTCACCGACACGGAAAAATTAGATTCCAATTGCTCGTTCTTACCGGTTCGGTTCTTACGACAGTTTGACATTGAGGCGAAATAGCTCATGATCGTAAGATTCAGATTTTGTAAAACAATAACCACAAACGCTGGCAATACGGCTGTTTTAATATTAACACAGCTTACTATATTTTTATACAAAGATATTAGCAGTGAGAACTTCCGAAACAGTTAGTAAACAACGGCCAAACATGCAAGGAAATAAAATCTAGTTTTTGAATCATTCCACCAGGTGGTACTTCAGAATGTTTTTTTAGAACTTTTTAATTATACTGTCTTTAAAGCGCAGTGTTTGTTCACCCTAGGACTATAAATATCACATATTTATTTGAAAAAAAAATTCGAACATCCCGCTGATAATTTTTTTAAAATTCAAATGAAAGCACCGATGTAATTAAAACATAAAAAACAAGAAGTAATACTAACCTCTTCAGGCAGTCTTGTGTATTCAATGCAACGCTCGAAGCTCACAATTATTTGGAACAAACTGAAGATGACTAGGCAGAGAGACGTTAAGATCATTGGAATCT
Source organism: Ixodes ricinus (assembly GCA_037355805.1). Lineage (NCBI taxonomy): Eukaryota > Metazoa > Arthropoda > Arachnida > Ixodida > Ixodidae > Ixodes > Ixodes ricinus. The sequence goes on from JAZHYW010033338.1 coordinate 2,274, forward strand.
GGAAATGGTGAAAGATTCCGAACGATTATATTTTACATATGAATACTTGCGCACATCATCGCAACTAACAAATAGCACAACCCATGCTCTAAGAATTTTATGACGCTAAAACTCAAGTCAACGGCAACGCAAGACTTGGTTTGTAAGCATTTGTCATTCGGTTTGTGTGTGCATGGTGCTTTGCTTATTAAACATTGCCTAAGCTGAAATGCATTTGTAGAAAAATAACTTACCTCTTATGACTCGCATGGTTTGTTATTTACATCCTCTGCACAAGACGATATCAATAACACAACCATAACAAATCAATGACAAATAACAAACCGCATACATTATAGTATATCTCAATGGTTGCGCGCAGCGTTGCGGAAGGTGCATAGAATGGCTGGTCCCGGTAGAGACAAGATGGGATCCGCGCCCATGCGACTTAGAGCGACATCTTCACCTCCGACGAAGGGGCCCACAGTATCAACAATTCTATACGGTGCTATCTGTATGCCGATAGCAGTGCCACAACGGCACGGGCCGTTTGATTATTTGAAAATTGTAAACAAAACGGAAGAGAGCAAAATAAAAACAATCGGTCATGTTTTTCTTTTTATGCTTAATGTTACCTATACAAGCTTCATATAACGCTCCACCCGCCAAGTTTGTTCGCATTTGTTTCTTTTCAATCTCTTGTATCGCAAGACATCGCTTCTTCCCGCCTGCAGATTAGTGCCCAGCTATGGGGCTTTCATTCCGGGACACTCTTGGCATGGTAGTCGTCGCACGTGTCCCCTTCAAGTCCACCGTAGCAATATGTACTTGCAGAGTCGGGAAGTGGCAGCCGTGATAAATAGTGCACCTTATATTGCCGCCCGCAGAGCCGAGAAAGCAACGCTCGGTCACGGTCTTCTAGAAGATTCCCATTCATTCTCGCACTAATTGTAACTTTCCCTTTGCTCTGTTGTTCTCGAAAGTGCCAGTTCATCCTCGCCCCGAGCGCGCGACGCCCGAGCCTCCTTCGCCGAACTTTCGAGATAGCGACGCACTGTAGATAAGCAGCTACCCGCGACCTTGTCGAGTCAGAGTCCCGCTCCTGCTCTGTTTCGCCGCCGAATCGCCGCCTGCTTTTCTGCTGCCTCGACGCTCTTTCGTTCTTTACTTATTTTTGGTTGGCACAAGTTCGCCTATTAAACCGTTATTTTTGAGTTCACTGCTTGTCTTCGTGTCACCTCCGTTCGTGACAATATCATGCCTCGCTTACTTGAGTGGCAGAGCTCACATGCCGTCATGGCTGCTACTTCACTACGCTGCCGGTACAAAGTGGTAGGCAATCGCGCGTTCTACATCACATGAATATTCCTTCGACGTGCATAAACTCGGGTTTCCGCGCGAGCTCCGTGTCTGCATGCAGCTGCCACGGGGAAACACACTGGTTTATATTTTATTCCCCTCCAGGTGGTGTACCATGTGGTGCTAAAAAAACGCCTTGCCACTCAACTCGCATTTATCTCGTTCGCCAGTTTTGCACCTAGTGGTCTCACAATTGACCTATGAAAAAAGTGAGCGCCTTCTAGCAGCTCCGGGACCAATTTGCCGAGTTCATCCATGGCCTCCGAGATCTTTCGTGTGGTCTGCTCCGGCTTGTCCAAACGCTCGGCTGCCTAGCGGGAAAAGCGAGCCGAGCCAGTTCTCTAGATCTCCGTATGCGGCGCTTATATCCAACCCAGAAACGGCAAAAGGATCGCCTCGTGAGCACACTGTCAAGTGTGAGCACGCGGCATGAAGCTTCAATTTTCATTGTTCTCATCATTAAAACGGAGGCTGGCAGGTCGAACTCTGTTGATTCGTAATATTTATTCGCTGCTCCATTCTTTGGGCTGTTTTGCTGGATGAGACCTCAGAATGCAAGATTTAGTACGAATCTATATTTGTTTTCTGCAGACACTGTCTGGACCGGTGGGAAAGGCATACATTATTTTTGTCGTCGTGCATGAGAGCAGTTTTGCGAACTTCGCTTACGTTCACGGATATTCGTTCTACACCTTTGCGCGATTTGAAAAAAAAAATTACCTTCAAATTTTGATCAATTTCTTCCTTGCGAAAAATATCTGTGCTGCTGCGAAAGGCGTAGAGAACGTTTCGCGCTGTCTAAAGTGGTGTTCACAAGGGGGAGAAATCCCCGCAGGGATTTGCGTGACGTCGACAACGAGAGCAATTTGCAGCGGAGCTGTTAAGGGCTAGTTTTCCCAGGATCGTGTCCGGTACCAAACAAATGTCGACACCCGTGGTCGACACGGCACTCTGGTTGCAGCCGTCACCCAAAGATGGCGGTAGCTGTCCAGAGTGTTGTGTTCGCCGTTTGTCTGCTTGCCGCCGCCGCTCATAGAACGCGGCAACCTTTCCAGCCCAGGCAACCAGACAACTGGTTGCTGCCGTCGGTCATAGATGGCGGCAACATTTCTTCGGAGGAAAAAGAGCGGGAACGAAACGAGCGGCGATGTGCGCAGCAGCGCGGATGGTTCCGCAACCGCCGCGATGCCGCTATCGCTTAAAGTTCCACTGCGTCGAGGGCTTCAGATTCTCTTGCGAAAGAAGAGCAGATCGCTCGCCTGGAAAGCCACCGCCGAGAGCAGAAGCTACCGCTCCGCTGCTCTTCCTTCTTCACCAAAGTGGAAAGGCTGAAAGTTCTTTTTTTCTCTTCAGCTTCGTCGTTCACTTCAATGAGGTATCAGGTGGGGAGATATTAGTGTTTGCAGTTCAATTTAGAGTTTTTATGTTAACATCACCGCAAACGAGTCTAACGAGCTCTACAGTTCACACAAAATAGATTAACGACAAAATACTATTGAAAACAAACCAATCCGCCGCAAAACAAGTATTGTGTGCCGCCCGAGCACCTATACTTCTCTCAGCCTCGTAACTAATGCCGTAATTCAGCACCGCAAAAGCCTGGCGTTTTACAGGGAAGCTGTATATGACTCGCAGGTTGGATTTTTTCGTGTACGCCGACAGAAAACCCATGCGCGCGCACTATCACCGTTTGCGCACGCCTAATCATTTATCACGTGGTTTTGAAAGTTGTTTCAATAAGAAAACCACAAAAAAGTGTCCGTAACCGGGAAACATCCGTTTCCCGGTTAGAGATTGCGGTTGCATAAGTTGCCACGGCAACGGCAGCGTGCTAAGTCTGCCATTAATAAAAAGAAAGTTTTGGTGCAGTGCATTCACTTTTCTTTCGTCAGTCATTTGGAATAGACCCTTTTGCTGATTACGAACATGAACTGCCGCTTGCGTCCCAAGCGACTTCCGGTCGCACCGTCTTCGGAAGCATGTTGAGCTTGCTGATGTAACCAGTGCTAGAAAGCATAAATGCTACACGGAACAACAAAAATGGAGATTTAACGAGGGCTTTCGCCTGAACAATATTACATCTTAGAGCAGGCAAGTTGGTTTACACGAATACTCTAAACATTTTAACAGATCTCGCGCTCCTTCGTTTGTTTGGCGTTAACCTATTGAGAATTGGCGGTTGAACGTTTCATCTACATATCAAGCATCGGCGTTAAGGTGGCCTTTTGTTTATTATTTTTATAAACCGGAAGCTCCCTGGCACGTCAAAGACTGGAGCATCACTTGTTGACGTAACCATAAAGACGGTCTATAGTGTAGTGGCCATTCGTTGCAGGCGGTACCAGAGCTACGCTCTCCAACTACCTTCACTGCGTGGATTGGAGCCTTAATTTTTGTTTTGTCGCATGATAGGCGCGCCGCGCAGAAAGGGATTTCTACATCGTGTGAATACCTGCTTTTCCGTATAGACCGACGATAATTGTGATAACAATAATTCGCTGTTGTTTCACCGTATTTTTTGTCTGGTGTCGAGCGCCACCAAGCGCCCCAGAGTAACAGTTTCTAGCGGCGAATGCAACGGTCTGAGCAGGGCAGCCAGGGCATGACAAATCTCGGCCATGGTCCGTCATTGTTGGGGCCCGCAGTCTGAACATGCATTAGACTCGAGGGCTGTGTCCGTGTGCGGCGTGAACTCGGCCCAGCTCTTATCGAAAACGAGTGCTGCCACAGCGTTCAACAAGGACTCGGGCCCAATCACACGGCCTGCAGCGTGCTAGATCACGGGGTTTTGTGGCGACCTGAGCGGCTCGGGTGAGGCGTGTGGTGTAGATCGTGGCAGGTGATGACACCGGCGCATCGCTAATGTCGCGCGCGTGCGCCGCGATAGGCGCGTCAGGCGCGTTGCAAAGGGTTGCGAACACCTGATGCAATATTCGCCCAACTTGGCGGGCTGCAACGACTTTCTACACCTGTGAGAACTTCCGCGCTGCGACTGTCTACACGCGCAGCCTCACGAGTTCCCACAGCCGAGCCGGGCCGGTCCAAACACTACCCCGTATAGACGCTTTGAGTCAGTTGTGCATGGGCGCCGCCCTGACGGACCTGAGTGTTCATTTTATGCCTTAGCATTAGAACGCTCCTTTTGCCAAAAACCCGGGGGTGTCTTTTGTTTGTCAGCGCCGGGGAAAGAGGGGAGAGGGTGACGCGTGCGACGCTCCCATTGGTCCAAAAAGCTGACGTCAGCACGCGTCAACCTCTCCCTCTCTCCCGGCGCTGACAAACTGAAACACTGTCGGCTTTGCGTCGAAACGAGCCCTTTCGTTTTCGTCAAACACACGCTCACAGCTGGCGAGGAGCCAGAGAGGAGGACACGCCGTGGCGCGTTGGAATGCGTCCGTGCTCAGTGTCCGCAATGCCATCGCCGGTTGTTCTTCGCTTCGTGTTTCCCTAGTAGCGGTGCGTGCGTAAAATGTGTGTGCGTAAAAACGATGGTTGCGGTTCACTCCACGAGTGATGTAAATGCGGTGCTTTCCACGCGTTTTATGAATTCGGTTTTTTCCACGAGTGATATGGATGACCGTATCCAAGGGCGCTGACCTACTTTGACCGGCAGAGTACTTAAAAGGGGTGAAAAATATTACAGAGAGATCCATTGATGAATACTTAGGAAATGATTTAGTATGTCCCTCGAAACACGCCAGACACGCTCCTTTTAGAGAAACGCTAACGGTGACCCCGTAACAAGTCCAAAAAGAGGCTGCAAAAATAGAAGCAAAAGAGAAAGTACATTCAGGAAAGTAAAGTGGTCAGCGCTAGCGATTCCCAAAGGAGGATGTTTGGGATGTTTTTATGGGGTAATGCTAACGCATTTCCTTAAAATTGACATGTGAATGTTCCTTTATGTAATTTAGTTTCCTCTCATTCCGTTCGTTTTTCTTCATCCTTACCACACTCTACAAAAAAAAAACGGTAAAGAAATAAACCGGAATGAATCCGGAATTCTAGTTCTTCATATGGGCATAAGCAAATCAGATTTCTAGAAACCTTAAAATGAACCGGAGGTTACCAGTCCGGAAACCCAACTGTAATTGGTCGAAGCGGAAACTGAACCGTATCTGGCCAATCCGTAGAGCTTAAGCGGAGTGGGTCTAACCGTACATTAAACCGTGTCACGCAAAACCGGAAAAAAATAGAAATAGTTTAATAGAGTGACACACCTACTCTGTTTCACCTTACGATGTACTGCAGCTGATGCTACAAGCCATCCCAGCAAATCCAGTGCTGAAAGCATGTCACCTGCCTTTCCGGCAGGGCAGAGCTGCGCGGTGTGTGGCCAGTTATGTGACACGCTCGCCGTGCTTGTTTGGTAGGAATAGCTCGTAGCATCTGCTGCACTGCATCAGAAGGTAAAACAATATTTAACCAGGCAGGCTAGTTATCTATATCACTGGAAATATAGTGAAGCATGACACCATGCCAGGAAATGTGGACAAACCTGGCGATTTTCGTATGATATATTTGTTTCAAAAACGCTCTAAACCTCATACAATTTAGAGTGGTTTAATATACATAAAATACTTTGAAGGTTGCACATACTTATGCAGAACTGCATTGCACTTACACTCAGAATTGCTCAGATCAAGAAAATACAAAATACCCTGTAAAAATGTCAAGAAAATACAGCAAAGATCACAACATAATGCAAGCTTATTGCAAAAAACACAAATTGTAAATTGCAATGCAAATAAAACGTTATCCGTAGAAATGTAGAAAGAAAAAAAAACATATTGCTAGGGATGAGCGCATACTGCTTCGAATCGAATGCGGAGGGCAAGTTCGTCTGCTCCTTGCGCAGGGGGTAGCGGTGACGTCAGAGCGCCGAGCCCTGATTGGCTGATCGCGACCCCTATCTGAGCGTCGTCTGCTCCTTTGTAACGTCGTCTGCTCGCAACGTCGTCTGCGTCTGTCTTACCTTTCCTGCGACTTTGGAAACTGCAGAGGCCAGATTCACGAAACGATCTTACGCCACAAATGTGCGTAAGGCAAAACGTAAGAACAAATTCGTATTCACGTAACGAAATTATCGTAAGGTTTGCGCAGGTTATGACGGAATCCTACGACAACTTCGAAGCTGTCTTACGCACTTCTTACGATCAAATCAGCATGGCCGACAGCGACGCTCAGTTACTTGGTCGCGATGACCAACAGACGTTTATTTTTGTACGTGCTCTTCTCACGCGTCCCGACTACAAGCAGCAAGAAAAAGAGTAAAAAGTACTTGAAATAAAACATAGCCGAACAAGAACGCTGGATCCACAAACACCCGGAAAATGCTCCAACGGCCACGATTCCACCGACCCCGACCAAGCGAGCTTGGCAGATAGGCCTAGCAGGCAGTCCGACTCGGCGCAGCGATGCTCCGACTGCCCTTGGCCAAGACCGTCTGCCCACGACCGGCTGGCGTGCTGAAAGCATTATGCCTGCGCAACCCTTGTGAACCTTTCCCGTATAATACTTTGATCGCTTAACTCAATTTTAGATTAAGAGGTCAATCTCTTCCTCTTGTCATCTCCTTGTTTTCCGATGCAGCGGTCACTTTCGCCGGTGAAAAAGTGGTGAATGTCCGACAGACGCAGGAAAGGTAAAGCAGCCATCGCTTTGACTAGCAGACGTAAAGCAGACGACTTTAACTGCGTCAACCCGCCGACGTCGTTAAAGAGTGAGGAGTCTCACCGCACACGAAAAGAGAGAAAAAGTATTTGGGAGGGGACTTGCGGACAAACACGCTCACTCTCGGTTCTTAGCAAACAGACCTCGGCGCCTCGGGACACCTCGCCAGTGAGTCCTTTGACTTCCCTCCTTGATGCGCGTCTGCTAGTTGTTAGATAAAAACAACGTACCGCTCGAGTTATTTCGTCTGCCCTCTCTGAAAGGCGAAGTCGAGCTCGCTCGTAAAGACCTGCACTTCCGAAAGTCGCAGGAAAGGTAAGACAGACGCAGACGACGTTGTGAGCAGACGAAGTTGCAAAGGAGCAGACGTTGTTGCAAAGGAGCAGACGACGCTCAGATAGGGGGTCGCGATCAGCCAATCAGGGCTTGGCGTTCTGACGTCACAGCTACATCGCTTCTCATGCGCAGAAGACGAAAATGAGTCCACTTGCGAGGCGTATAGCGCAGAGTAACACCTAGCTTTAACACTGCAGAGAGAGCCTTCAGCTGTGACATTACCTTGCACCAGGAAGGTGATGAATGACACAAGTCCTTTTCGAGATTCAGCAGTATTCACACACTCCTACATATTGCACAACCCATAAAACAATCAAGAAAGTGCTGCAAAGATGTTTTAGGCCTCATTATGGGAGTCAGAGCATTCAGGAGTGGCTTTCTTCTGATATTTCTTTGCCCGGTCGTCCTCCCTGTTTTTATCCACCAAGAAGTAGTCCAACAACATTTGAACATACTTCGCAGTCAACTCTTCCCTTGTAGGCTTTTTCCTGTTTGTAAGTCAGCTCTTCCCTTGTAGGCTTTTTACCTGTTTGGAAATAGATGACATATTACTGACAAAAGCAACATATTGTGAAATTATTTTCAACTGTTTATGTTTTTCGGTTACTGATCACTGGGTTAAGCCCTTAGACTAGCCAATCTTCCTTTCGATCCAAATTTACATTCTACTGAGATGTGATAATTTAAACACTACAATGTAATCTCAGGTTTGTAGACTCTGCACTGAGAAACTTGCTGATCTACAGTATGAACAATCTGTCCCCATTAAAATGACAAAAAATAAAAAACAATTAAAAATAATTTTGCTAGAATATATGCATTGCAATATGCACCTGCAAAACTTCATGAGCCGGCAATGCCGCAATTAGTGCTATAAATGCTAGAAAGTGTAAGCCCACAAAATGTCTTCAGAATGTCCACTTGTTCACTGCATGACAAAAGTCATTGGTACCTGTTCCTTTTTTCTGACATTTCTACAGGTGTGCGAGTAGTCAATCGAATTATGCTGGAACTCAATCGAATACGAATCGAATATTGATGAAACCAAATTGAATATGAATTCAAATCGGACACCCCTATTAAAATAAGTCTAAAGGGCCCATCAGACTTGAAGGATTATGGGACCTCACAGGCCTTCAAGACCCTTCAGAAAAACCCTACAGAAATACGCTACAGGGATACCCAATAAAAAACCCTTCAACCCGTAGGACCCTTCAGCCCAAACCCCTTAGCCCATCAACCCATTAGACGCCCAAATGACTGTGAACCATAGACGAAAATGAAGTTCAAAACGTTATTGGAAATTTATTGTGGACATTTAGTTTTACAAGCATAATATAACAAAAAAACACGATAAAAACCAACGTTTGTTGCAAACCCAGGCGCAAGCAGCTGTAGACGAAAGAGATAATATCAAATAGGGACAACTGACTTCTTTATCACAAAGAAAAATATCTTTCAAAGTACTAACAATGCCGCTGGGTGAATTCCTGATATACGGCAGTTCAGCTAATAAAACCGAGCAGGTGTAGCTCACGGACACACACACAGTCTCTGTAAGCACGTTTAGCGAAAACTACGAACTCGCAAGCAGCACCCGCCACCGTTGAGAAATCCTGAGCAGAGTCAAGGTTTCGTCCATGATGCCGTCGTGGCGGCGTCTTTGACGTATCTTTCGCTCGATGCTTCTCAATCCGGACGGACAAAGAGACGCAAGGAACAAGGCCGGACAGCGTCGTCATCCACCGTCTCAGGACCCACAGTGCCATGCGCCCGATGCGCAGGCTAAAACATGCGGTGGGACTCTGACCCTGACTGCCAGGCTTGCGGCAAGTAGGCCGACACCGGCCATTATCTCCTGAATTGCGTGAATGAGCGGTGCTGAAGGCGGCCAACGTCGAACTGGGGTTCACCTGCGGAACCAAGGAAGAAACGGCACGGATCAAAACAGACCAAGGGGCGAGCCCTCAAAGCCATCCTCACCTTCCTGGAGGAAACCGGCCGCTCCAGACATCCACGGCGGTAAGCAAACCACCCACGAGCGGAGAGAAAATGGCTACTGCGGCCTCCTAGCCTGCTCGGCTTTCTCACACCCTGCTCGGCTTCCTCACCCTACTATCTCCCGCCGACCGCTGGAGAAGGACCCGGCGTTTGCCCGGCGGCCCTGCACCCTCTCCCCATTGCCGGGCGGAGAGAAGCGCAGTGTGGGTTGCTTAAAAAATGTGAAAGAATAAACACGAAAACGGGACTAAACTGAAGCATACAACGACGAAAAAGGGAGGACGTCCGACTCTGGTGAAAAGTAAAATGGTTCTATTTATTTTCTCCTTTCGGGGATCATCCCCCGCGGAGGAACCGGTTCCCGGTACGAGCCGCTCCCGCTTCGCCCTCGCCACCTCCCCCCCTCCCCCCCCCCCACCCCCGTCCCTGTTCCTGGGCAACGCGCTGCTCTCCGCTTGCCCTTTTTTGATTATTCGTGCAACAAGCAAAGCTTGTTGCAGGATCTCGCCTCCAGCGGACAGGATTGGGATTGCGTTCGCCTCAAAACGCCGCTCGGCCAACACCACTCGGGCCGCGCCTCGTCAATTCTGCACATAGGGCGGTCGCCCCCTGTGGCCTCCTTGGCGACCGAACACCCGGGCAGTGACAGTCGGGCCCAGGAGCCAACTTGTGTTTGATAGAAGAGCAGTAATAAAAATCCAACCGTACATACTTACGATCGGCATTCTCCAAACAATTATTTTTTCCCCGTCGCTAACAATATGTATCCTAGCTATGTTCTAATTCTGCGAATTGTGTTTTCTCCACCTAAGCCGTGGCCCCACAGACATCTCAGGAAGCCTGAAGGTTTTCACGACCCTATTAGAAAGGTTTTTGACAGGCTTTCAGACATTTCAAGGCAATTGTAAACGGCACTTCAGACATCTCAGGAGAGCCTCTGACGAGGCCAGCGAACCCACCAGGAAATATCCGTGCCCCCTTCAAACATCTTAGGAATTCCTGAAGTCCCCTTCACACCTTTTAAAATTTTGAAGTCCCTCTCAGAGAGATTTTAAAATGTTTTAATAGTTTTCGAATACTTGGTACACGGTTTATAAAGATTTAATATACTAGAATTAAAAATTATGATGAACTAGACAGAAACTAGAGCAATATAAGACTGCTGACTACAGCCGGATTTTGGCAACACACAAACTGCGAATGATGCACAGAAATCACGCGAAGGAACTCAAGAAAGGTGAAAACCGCTCGGGAACGCGTATGTAACAGAAGCTTGAAAAACGAACAGCATCGAAATACTGAAGTGAGCTTATATGGTACCACTGATCACAGACAGTTTTGCAAGAAAAATAGAAAATATTTCTAGTATTCACATCCCTTTCCATAAACCACATGAGCACAGAAGAGTTGGGCATGCAATTCAGAGCGTGCAATATAAGTTTCCTGACACTGTGTGAATAGACAGACCAGCATACTGCTAGCGGTAATCATGTCTCGAATAGAAGCGATACAGAGGGATAATTAGGTGCAAGGTCTTCAACAAAAAGGCCATCTAGCATAGTTTGTAAAATAATTTTATATTGTCACAAAAGCTACGACTAGTATTGACTCTACTACAGCAAGTGTGTTGGGAGGACACTCATATTGCGTACCTATAATGATGAAAGCCCTTGAAATTGCCTGCATGTGCACCATATTAGAATGTTGAGCATGAAGGCATAAACAGGGAGACCGCAGGAAAGCTATCAAAGATACTGAAATGACACTTTCCGATTGTGCGTACATCTAGCTGTGGCATCGAATTAGTCTTTGTTTGTTTTATGTGGAGAAAATTATATAAAAGAAATTATTTAAAGGGTTATCAAGAAATTAAAAAAAATGTTAAAATTAACAAAACGCAGTTTAAGCATAATAAGGAACAAGTATTGCAGAGTGCATAGAAAAAGCTACATGGAATTAGATGGCGATGACCTGCGCAAAAATCGCCGTGATGTAGTCTTTTTGGCGCCGCGTATCAGCTCGTTGTCTTCTGCGCTCTGAGCTCTGATAGGCGCGGCCCGTACGGGATCGGAATGGATTGTTTGCAAATTGATGTTTCAACCGTACGCGTGAAAGTCTTCGGCATCAGACTGCTGATCCGATTTCTTTTGAACAAGATATGGCAAAGTATGGTTTGTGCAAAGCGAATATTTTTAGTCTAGACTTCGCCCAATTTGCTTTTAAACCGAAATTGGCAAAGAATGGTTTGTTCGAACCGCGTACTCTGTGTCTGGAATTACTTCAAATGTACCCTTAACCGGATTCCGAAAATCACGGTTTGTGAGAACCGGAGTTTATGTGTCCGGATTTTTTGACTATGACTTTTACAGACATGTACGTAACGCGTTACAAGTAACGAGTTACTTGTATCTAGTTACTATTTTCGGTAACGAGTAACGCATTTAGTTACTTTTTCAGAAAAGGAACGAGTAACGGTATTTAGTTACTTTTAAGGCCAAGTAACGAGTAACGGTATCTCGTTACTTTTGAGGAGTAACGTGTACAACGCCGCTTTAACGGCCTTGTTTTTATTCTAGCCTTAGTATGTGCCTATAGCGACAAAGGCAGATGGAAAACCCGAAAAACAAATAAACAGTATGACAATACAGCAACACATATCGCTGAACACGTCAGTCGAACAGTTCGACTGACGTGTCCAGCGATAAACGTTTCTGTACTGAACTCTACAGCTGAGAATGTCCTTCACCCAGCGAGCACAATCAGGTTTGTTTGTTGAACCTTCTAGAACCGGGTACGGACCGAATGTAAACCCGGAGGTTGCAAACACGGGAAGGCACATAATCCCTTACCCGCTGTCCTCAATGAAGGCGCAGTTCCCGAAGATTCACCAGCTCTTGCTGAAGCACAACACTGCCGTTCCTTCGAGCGCGTCAGTAGAACGACGCTTCAGCGTCACCGGAAATGTATTTTCAAGGAAGCGGGAAACATAACTGATGAAAACTTCGACAGGCAGCTGCTGCTTAAGGGCAACAACTACTAAAAGAAAACAATAAACCATGAAACAAAAACAGTTGTGTATTTGGTCTTTAAAGAAACGTGAAAAGTAACTCGTTACTTTTGAGGTAACTCACGCGTTCCTTTTGAGAATCGGTAACGAGCAACGTATTTAGTTACTTTTTTGAGCGAGTAACGAGTAACGGTATGTTGAGTTACTTTTTTGGGGTAACGTGTACATGTCTGGACTTTTAACTGATTAGAAAAATCACGGTTTGTGTGAACCGAAATTTGTCTGTCTGGAGTTCCTCAATTTGACTCTGAAGCGGTTTGCGAAAATCACGGTTTGTCCGAACCGAAATTCGTCTGCCCGGAATTCCTCCAATTTGACTTTGAACCGGATTAGGAAAATCACGGTTTGAGCGAACCGGAATTTGCCAGTCCGGAATTCCTCCAATTTGACTTTGAAGCGGATTCGAAAATTCACGGTTTGTGCGAACAGGAAGCCGACTCTCCGGTCTGACTCCGGTTTGATTTTAGTCAGATCAGATCAGAATACGTTTATTGAAAACAAGAATTACGGAGAGTTGCCTTTCACTTGAAAGGGAAATCTTCGCGTTGCGGTGGTTCATGAACTTGGCAACTTCATTCTTGTAAGTCCGAATTTCACTTTCCGAACTGATTTCCAACGGTTATTTTTGCTAGGGCAGCAGGACAGGCTATTGCCAATTTATGTGTTACTGTGTCGCTATCCCCAGCGTAGGCATTTCTGGAGTCTCATCAACGCCGGCTTCAGTGGCTAGGCGTCTCGTTAAGACAAGAGAAGGTTGACAATGGCGGCTTAATCTTGCGCGTGTTTAAAGCGTCAATACAAGGTATCTCTTGGACTCCATGTTTTAGTGCGCTGTTTTGAGCTCATATTCCGAACGAGCTCACTTAATAGGCTGCCAAGACCGGCAATCTTGGTGGTGTGGCGCGCACGTTGCGAAATATCTTTGGAATCTCGTGATCGGCGCGCGCTCAGTAATCGCGCACACAGCTATGACAATACTCCATATTCTATACCCGTTTTCACCTCAAAAACCGTAGGAAAAAAGTCCGGCTTCTCGCGGATGATTACTAATTTTCACCTTTAGGTCGAGATTTAAGATATATTTAATAGCATTTTGGAGTGGATACACGTTATCTTATCAAGGAGTACACGTTTCAAACGCCAAAAGCATCGCCTGTGCCTCCGACAACCAAATCTGGCAGAGAACTATTTCGCGCGGCGTATGAACAATGCGCAAAACTTACTGTTTTCTTGAGGTGAAAACGGGTATAGAACACTGCAACCATACACCTTGGGTGCAAAAAATGGCGGCCGCCAACGTTTGTCTGTTGTAGCAATGCATAAAGTGATTTGGGGATCTTTCGCACCGGAAGTTCCTATCGGTGCTCGATCGGTTGCCTCCTTCCTGCCGACAGACCATGCGACAGAAACTGCCAATCATAGGTATGAAGTATCCGACGCTGTCGACAATATGGTCCATTTTGCCTCCTCCGCCGCACCTACGGTGCCTGGCTCAACGTCGCTAGATGCTTCGTGTTAGTTGCGGAGCTCGCGCTCTGCGGCCGAGAAACACAAATTCTGGGTCGAACCCTACAGTCGACGCTAACGCTTCGAGTGGCTGTCGTTCAAACCTTTGCATGCTCCGGTTTTGCACGTTGTTACTTACAGCGTCATGCAGATGCGGTCGTTGCGGCTTGCGCGCTATATCTTGCATGGATGGAATATGTACAGCTTGTAAAGTATGGTTCAGTAACGCACTCATCTTGAATTTGAAAAACACGAACGACTAAAACATGTAGAGATGAAGACAGGCAGCACAGTTCTTCCAACGAGCAAGCAACATTTAATGATACCTCCCTCGAAACTTGACCCCTTTCCTTTCCTTACCCCGAATTCCAGAAACAAAAATGAAATCCCTCGGAAAAGAATCTGGAGAAAGAAGAGTTTGCTACGGAAGAAGACAAAAAATAAGAACCTGAGGGACTTTTTTTTTGGAGTAAGGTAGATTTGTGGTGATGCCTATGGCTTGTGTACCCGGGTATAGGAGCGGTCACACTGGAGCAACAATGAAAAACGGCACATTCCTAAGCCTCCTGGCAGACGTCGAAAAAGAAGAAAAAACAAGCTTGGGACTGCGCTATATTGCGCACAGGCAAGCCCCTCTCAGCGAGATACCATTTGGGTGGTCTCCACGTTAACAGCGGGAATGTTCTGACAGTTTACACACTCAAAATGGGCAATGACATTGTGGATTTAACCGCGAGGAAGATGGAAGCTCGTTCTATAAGGAATACGGACATTACTAAACTGCGGCCTTTCCTGTCTACGCCCACGCGCGTGTCAAGGTCGCAACTGCTACAGTCCTAGAACATGCATCAGGATAAAACACGGAACTGAAAAAACCAGAGGTGCTTGCGGGCGTCCTCAGTGCCCTGCCAACCACGCGTGGCGCTCGCGTCGCCTATTGTGCTGGCGCCAGAAAGTTGTCGGCACGCGAGCAAAACGTTGGCGAGACAGGAGGCTCAGCAACTGAAACACGAATGGCTTTTAGTGACATTGCCCTGGATTTCATCCTTGACAAACCGCTGGGGCTCCTGCTCTCACCTGTCTAACAGGAGTCACAGTCGAATGCTGACGCGATCTCTGTGACGACAGGTCAGCTAAGCCGGGTTTAGAATTCTCATGGAGTTTGCTCTGCAGCAGAACAGTTGACAGAAACTTTAGCAATCGGATGTTGAGGGGAAGTGCGACGGCAGCTACACTGACCTCCGTTTAACGACGGTAGTTGTTAGCTCCCCTTTCCGGTGAAATCCAGAGTTGTG
>JAZHYW010033339.1:0-81217 GCA_037355805.1 Ixodes ricinus
TTCGAAACAGGGACAGACGTTGTCTGCTCCTGTTCCTTTCTGTAGAAAAATATTTTTTTCTTCTTGCTCCAGTCTCGGGTTAAAATCATCATGACACACAGGTTAGACACTTCTTCAAAGGCAATTCGCAAAAACCCGAACTTCAAATATACGCACTCGGTCGCAAAGCACCGCTCCAACAACCTAATGATATAATGGGATATTGAAGTGTTTGAACCGGAGCATGTAGCGCGGCCGCTCTGGTGACTGAGTCATTGCGGTAAAGTTTTTTAATTTGGCAGCCGGGAGTGGATTTAACTGAAGGTACAATGAGGCAGTTAGTCAAGTGAATCAGTCAGATTCGTTAGAAAAAAAAGAGACGACTCGTATAAATGATAAGTTTCTAGGTGTCATTATATTGGAGCTAATTATAAACATGTACGAATCATTCTGTGAAATTATATGGTCGTAATGATGTGTTGACCAGCTGAGTGTTCGATGAAGAAAAATCACCGAACGCATCGTCAAAATATTCACATATGATATTTCTGCTCTCAGCTTTATAAAATAGGTACTAGCGCATTTTTTCTAAAGACGTCACCTTCTAGCTTACTACGCTCCATATTGTGCGTGGCACCTATTTTAGTTTTCGCCTATAATGTTCCACATGGGTTCAACGCGTTGGTCTAGAAGGATAAAGCAGTTTGCAAACAATTTAAACAAACAATTTTTAATACATATGGGTCTCGTTTAGAAAAGGTATATTACCATAAATCAGGCCAAATGTGATCACCATCCAGGGAAAGTTGGTGCAAAATGTCGAAGCTATCATGCCGATCAGGTGAGTAGACCTCCAATATGCGTGATTTGGTATATCGAAAACCATCGCTGGCAGCAGCCAGATCAACGCACCTTCAAATGAGTGCAGAAAAACAGGTTGCATAATGAGCTGACTTAGCAGGATATATGAGATAGAGTGCGAATGCGTTACGTTGTTGCAAGCATTCCTTGAGCTGAGCCTACACCTTGATCAAAATACTTTTTTAACAGACGTGAAAACAGCTCCGGCTCCTGACGCCGGTACTCTGAGACTATAAAAGCGCACTGACTTTAATATCATTGCCGACAATGGTCACCGGTCGCGCTTAGCGGCAATGTCACGGAGTCAATAATCCACGTCTTCAGCAACGAAGCCGTTTGACTTGATACCGAAAGGGGAGGTCGCGGTAGACTCCTTCCAACCAGCGCCCCACGAGAAGGCTATCGTCAAGGTTCTGGCGACGGCAGGGGCGGCCTGCCACAGAAGCGGCTACACGTGCTGGGCTAACCTAAAACTTCTTCTGTCTGTGAAAAAAAGCGAGCGCAAACGCTACTATCCACCTGGTGGGTTCCTCCCGCAAGGCTCGGGGGAGTGGGGTAAGAGACTCCCCCAAGCAGCAGCAATTCGGCCAATCATTGACCAATGGCTGGCAATGGCCCCTTCGGCCAGTGGCCAAAGAGTGACCATGCATCGGCCAATGTTTGGCATGAATCGCTGATGGCCATTGGCGAGTTGCCAGATAAAGGGCCAGTCATCGGCCAATGGCTCGCCGTGTCTGGCCGCTGGCCGCCGGGACCGTTGCCAGCCATTGGGTTATGATTGGCCAAACCTGTGCTGCTTGGCCAGCTTTCTTCACCGCTCTCCTTGCTCTCCGTGCAGGCCAGGCCATTTTTCAGCGCGTGCCGTGGAACACCGCCGCAGGCGAAGGCCGAAGTACCTGAATGATCAGCGCAACCTACAAATGCAAACGCGGGGCATGGATTGAACACGTGTGCTGCGTCACTGGTCTGCGGAGGTCCCCAAGGGACAGAGACTGCATAGAAGCTTTGAACGTGGTAAACCAGCACCACCTAGAATAATCAAAACCTCCGCATCGCCTCCTCTCCCTTCATGAAACGTCATCAAAGTCGGATCGCGCTAACTCGGCTATTGGGCCCGAGTCCGACCTTCGACGCGCTGATTGAACACGAGCCCCGGCCGAACACTGACGCAGCACTCGTGCCCAATCTCAAGCCTCGATCGATCTGACTGTGATGACGCGTGCGCAAGGCCTTCTGCTTATCTAAGTGGTGTTGGTACAACTCCAATCGTTTTAGTTAAACATTGTTCTTTTAAACAGAGTTCAACATTCTTGATGATAAATAGTGGCATGTCGCTGATTAGACCTTTGGATTTCGCGATCGCTAGTCGGCACTGAAAAGCGCTTACAGTCGAGCGAAGGAAGGGCGCTATAGGTCGCATTAGTGCAGATTTCGTGGCATTTGGTAGAGTGGACTACACTCACTACTGTTTTTGCATCTACGCAGTGAACTATCAGGGACGTGTTTTTAGAAAAGCGAGGTTGTCTCTGGTTTCACTGTGGAAGATGTTGTTCTTTGTATGAATCAAAAAACAAAACAAAAGAACTCGCGACTGAGCGCGAGAAGGAAACAAAACCGATTTTTCTTGGATTGAAGTTTAATTTAACACCTAGTCAATGGTTACGTAATATGCTTGTTATCACTCGAGCAGCTTCTTGAATTTTTTTTCTCTCTTTCTTCAAAAAGCGCGATTAAGGCGACAGTCGGATGCTGTAGTCCCTCTCGCGCGTCGCCCACTACTATGCGCTCAGAAACTGGGGGAGAGGGATAGGCGAGAGCGTGCGGGTGCGTCAGAGTGCCAAGCTCTGGCTGGAATGATTGAGTGGGTTTGACGTAAACCTAGCTGCCTTTGTCTCCACTGCACTCGTCGAACGCGTTGAGAACACGGAACGCAGGCGCGTCCGGCGTTTGGCTCTCGCGATTCCGAACGCGTGGTCGACGAGTGCGGGGGAGACAAAAGCTGTGGGTCGGCCCACTAATCCCGGCGGCCAGAGCTCTGTCGTTCTGACGTCACCGCGCGTTCTCATGTCCTCCTCTCGTTCAATTTCTGGTCTGCGCCTACTCTAGTTGCACTCAAGTCCGACTGCAGCAGACGCTAAGAACTGAGTAAGCCAACTCGAGCAGCCGGAAAAAGTGCACCGACAAGACGGTCGTCCTTTTTGTTGTGCTCTTGCTATTATCGGCTGACAATCGACCAGCGAACCGTGGATACGCCGGAATCCTGTGTTTTTGTTTCGGTTCGTGATTGGGTTTTCCGGCTACAGGGATCCGCAAAGACCTTCTAGCGCCGCGACTGTGCGCATTTGGGACTACTTGATTGGTTCTGTTGTATCGTAGCATCGAATAAGGTCGAACTCAAAGTGACACGAAATAATAAACTGCAACCAGGGGCCCCTGGTATATACACTTGGCGAAAAAGCCGACGAGCAAATCCGGCGGCCGTGATTGGCCAACGCCGCATGCATTTGACCTTGGGGCCGGCCACCATAGCCGCCGGATTTCACGCCGACTTTCGACTTTCCCGTCGAGTGTTGAGATTTGGGCCCCGCGGGCCTGGTGGACTCCATCTCACCGCTGCGGCCAGGCGCACGCGGCCAAGATGGATCTTTATGTCCCCGTGACCGGCTCCACGGGGCCATGGAAGCTATCTGGCGTCACGCAGTACTAATAGCAGAAATGTCCGTGTCGCTTCGAGCACAAAAAAGTTCGATTTGGCTCGCAGGAACCGACCGCAGGGGCAGAGCACTGCGATTCGAGGTTCATCTAACCACAGCCTTACATGTTAAGCAGAGAGTTACGGCCTGCAAAGGTCAATATTAGAGCGAAATAAAAAGAGAATCACGCGAGTCAAAAGCAGAGGCGCTGCATTTATATCGGCGCCAGCGAGGCATCTTCCGGCCTCTGCTGTAGTCGAATGGTAACAAAGCTGCGATGGAGCTATTTCTAAATTACCCAAGCATCGAAAGAATCCAGGGAATGGTGTTCCGGCCGCACGCGCACGCCTTCCCGGTATAAAGGATTCGAAGTAAATAGCAAAATAAAGCGTTGACGAACGCGCGTGCAAGATGCCATTTGGTTTAGGCTTTGCTTTAGAACAGCTACTGCCGCAGACGCCTGCACGTGCGACGCGTGGTTACACCATTTCCTGCATTCTCCATGATATGCGTCTAATCGTGGTCGTGGCGTGAAAGTTACTGGTTCGAATCGAACCACGGTTAAACTTCTCTCCTTTTATACTAATGTGTAATTTTGTGCGTGTGTGCGCACCTTGGATATGTCATTACTTTTAACCGCGACTGCGCAGTGCACCATTTTTATTGCCTGTCCCTGTTCAATCCATACACGGGAAGAAAAAAAACCAAGCTAAGTTATTGTCCTAATACAATCGTTTCGCAATGTTCATTAAAGGAAGCAAGATAACAGCATCGGTATAACTACCATACAAACGGGGCCGAAACAAGCATCATTTCCCCAGCAACTACTATTCACTGTTTTTTAATATATAGGGTACTTGCTGAACTTTTTCTCAATAACACTAGGCACCTATTTATTTTAACCCATACTGCAGTTGTGACGGTTCATAAATAAAAGTGCCACAAAGAAAAAAGAAAAACGTTAATTGTGGCGCTGATTCGAAGGCGGCGTTCACACCTGCGAAAAAACTTTCTTGTCGCCGACTGAATTTACTAGAACAAAAAAGACGGAGCCGTTCACATTTGTTGCCACCCGTCACGTACGCGGGCCCGGGTTTCTCGCTGATATCAGAGCAGACTGCCCTTGGCATCGAGTGGTATTAGTGATAAATTTCCGCAGCATTTCCTTTGTAGTTAACGCTAACTCGCAGTTCCAGGACAATTCCCAACATACGTCTCGACAATACGAGAAAGAAATATTAAAATAACAAGCAAATAGGGACAACGTGTATTGCTCACAAATCACGCTAATTGTATTCCACAGATCTTCTTTCTGGGCACTGTCTTCGTTGCTCAGATGCCTCTTGTCGAACAGGGTTGAATAATTTAGCATTCCTGCATGCCGACACAACGATGCCAGTGAAGGCGCTATTTGCGCAAGCTGAGAGCTCCAAAACTCCGGCGGCAACCCGGAACAACTCGGGCGACTCGGCCGGGATGTGGCTCCAGCAAGCGCCATTTCCTCTGGACGCTCCGATTGGCTGCGACGGTGTGGAAACTTTTTTTGCGCGGACAAATCGGTCGTGGTCCGATTGCTCCCGCGATCGAATATTCCGTCGCCTGCAAGGGATTCCCCTTCCGGCGTCAATTTTCCCGCGGATTCGCCTGCGAATTCGTAAGTGTGAACAAGCTAGAACCAGAACTTTCATGCCGCGACAACAAGTACCGGCTTTGCAACCACTAGACGACGAGGAGGGTTGCAGGCGCAGATACATAAATAGAAACGACACTGCTTTTGTCTCGCGTGATTTTTCTTTTCGTTCGGCTCATACTGACCTTCCCGGCCGTAACGTCACCTGCCGCTCTTGAAACGTAAGGCTTGCGGTTAATTGTACTCAAATTGGAAGTCCCTGTAGGTCAGTTCGTGCGAGGAAAATCGAACTTTTGTGCTCGAAGCGACATGAATTCCTCTGCCAACAGGTGGAGACTCGAGTTACTTCCATGTCTCCATGGATAGAGCTGGTCACGTGACATAAAAATCTATCTTGGCTGCAGCCGCGGCCGCAGCCGCGAGATAAGCAAAACGGCCCAGGTTTAGCGTTCAACCTTCCTGTGCGCAGGATCTCACTTTTGAAGAAAAATAAAATAGAGCTTATCCGTGCAAACATCTGTATCCGGAGCTGCAGCTTGACCTGAAGCACTTTTTTCGTGGTATGGTATCTTTGTGCGAGAAACTTGTTTACGCGCTAAATATACCACTTGCCGGAAACTGGGACCTCAAATTGGCCAAAAACAAAGGGATAATTGTGAAAGCTCCGTAATGGAGCAGCCAACCCGTTGCAAACAGCCGCACGCTGGGGTTCCCGAAAGGTCGAGGCACTAGTGGGTGCTGTCCGTGGTAACGAGAGGAAAATCACGTGCCGAGCTTCGTCACGGTGGCTCCTCGATGAAAGGGCATCGTTAATTCACCTGACTATTTGATCACGGTGCTAGGCGTCTTTAAACTAAAACCCTCCCTACCGGGAACCCCAATAAGACATTTCGCCATCTGGAATATCGAACCGGAATTTTATCTGGATTCCGTCTAGATTTTAAGTATTTTATTTAAATTATTCTTTTCGTCTGCAATCTGGATTTAGGTTTTCAGAAATAGTGCTTCCAGTTCTATAATCAGATCGTGAAAAAGCCATCTGGGTTTTTCGGTAGGGATGACTCGCGGTACCACCATTACGGCGAGCTCATGGGTGGGGGGGGGGGGGGGTTCTACATCATTAGGGGTTCCTCAAAACGACCCGCAAAAAAACGCGCAACCGAAAACTCGTAAAAAAAAATCTAAACTTGTCTTGATGACGTTGATAAACCGGAAAAGCACATGAATGTGTTGTGGGTGCACGGCATCGGAGGCCACACAAAAGCTTCCCGTAACCACGCAAAACAAATCACAACACACGCGTAACGCCTTAGTGAAACATTATGTGCCCCACGGGTTTATGCGATGACCAAGGACTGTTTAATTTTATTTTACTGTGGCAAGCAGAAAACCTGCTTTGGCGGCTCTGATTTCCGGCCCTGAACGTGCTAAGGAACGCGGTAATCTTGTATATTGGGTGTTTGCACAGATTGGAACATGCCTGCTAGATGAAGCATTATTGATATCACAGTGGTGGGCCACGACGCTCGTGATCTGTCGGTGTTGAACTCATCCATGAGTGCAACGTAGAAAAATCCAGAATTTTCATCTCAGTTCGAGGCCACGAGGAACGCGAGAGTCCCCAACGCAGGCAGCATGCCAGCAGGTATCAATTCCGGAACGCTTCACTTGGTGGGCACCTTGCACGCTCTCTGCTTGGGGTGTCGCTTCCATGGCAACTGCAATCGTAAACAAATGACGTTTTGTAGAAGCAGATGATGAACTTTGAAAAGAGCACCAAGTGTTTGTGAACATTGTATATGAGCTGCTTCAGAATTTTGTCTCGTTGTTGGCCTAATGCTCCTGGAGTAACTTGCAGACAAATCAAAAGCGAGTAATTACGGATTGCATAGTATTAAACATTTACGAAGGAAAAAAAAGATGCAGTCTAGTCCCCTTTTTATGTAGCCATGTGCTTTTGCGTGCGTTGATGTGCGCAGTAGAAACCGCAGCCCGCGGTTCGACCAAGGAAAAGACCGGCATTATTAAAACGGTAGAACCTCAAAACTGCAAAAATACAGCTCTACCGTCCTGAGTACATGTGTAAAAATGTTTTTTTTAAAACATGTCAGACCATGCATCCATTAATTTCCTGCACAGCCAGCTGTGTAACGATGCACTACGACTCTCGACAACAACGAATCAAGGTCATCATACGTGGATTGAAAACGAAGTCACATTCCTACTGACAGAACCATAAGCTCCTATAGTACCAATAATTGACACCGTTATATAAAAGACGCATCGAAAGAAATAGATTTGTAAGAATACTTAACGCTTTTAAGTGGTTCAAGACCACCTGAATATGTTAGAAAGTAATCAAAAAAGTAATAAGATTACTTTTGAAAGTATTAAAATTACTTCGAGCATACATTTTTCCATCCTCTTTCTAATGGGGACCTTTGTACAAGCTTCCTACAAAAAAAAAGGTTTGGAACAAGTTTTTCGAGAGGAGGATATTTTATCGAAATTGGAGGAATAAGATAAGTATTTTATAATTCGGCGATTTTAATTCATTATAGGACAGTTTAAAAGACCCGGTTTTAAACGGGACGAAAAGTCTGTCGTTTCAAAACTGTGAAGTAATCGGAAATATTTTTTTTATATTTACAACCAATTACTTTTCTTCTCAAGTAATCGAGTAATCTAATTGAATACTTTTTAACCAGATGTAATTGCAATTGTGATTGATTACTTTTTTTCTAGTAGCATGCACAAGACTGTTTGGGACAAAATTCATACGTGTGATGTTTTTTTTTTTTTTTAAATGAGAATTTTTTGCGTAAACAGTTTGCTACTAATATTTCTGAAGTTTGTTGTGGTTTCGAAATATTGTATACTTGGAAAAGGTGTCGACTGTATATATAAAACACGTTTTTGTAAATTTCGTATAACATTCTTATAGGTACTGCCAATGTGTACTAGACATACAAAAAGCGATCAAGAAGTGCTATCTTGAAATTTTAACTTAAGTAGCAACAAAGCGTATTTATATTGGTCGACATGATGGCGCTTCAGACAAGGACAAAAGGGGAGACTAGACAACGCGGAGCGCTCACGTGCTTTCTAGTCTTCCCTTTTGTCCTTGTCTTAAGCTGCCATCATGTCGTCAAATTCCCAGTACCAACTAGCCCAACAATCTGCATTAATTCGTATTTATATCCCTAACGGGATATGAAACCTTTGAAAGTATCATTCGTTTAAGTAAATTATGGCCATCATAAAGTCATATTCAGTGTTCCAACATTATCAACGTGTCTAGCATAATAAATACTGACATTGAAAAAAAACCATTGATATGCATCTAGTCAGATAAAATAGTATTGAACCAAATCACCTAAATTCGATGAACAGTTGTTATGTACAATTTTTGTTAAAGTTTTGTATATTATATATTTTTTTGTACAATTTGCTTTATTGACTGATTGGAATGTGCAGAAGATTACATTTCGACACCTGCTTTACAGATGTTGTAGTTTGGAGCATGGGGCCAATCAAACTGTAACAAATCTTTCCCCTTGTCCTCATGAACATTGGTTTTGTTAGAAAATACATAATTTTAGGTAACTGAGCCGAAGCGTTGAGTTTGCTTTTATGGTCATTTATTTTGATGAGATACGATGTAACACCAAGCTGTACCGGTTAAAAATCACTCGCTTATACTACAGTATATCTTGCATGGACGAAACTAGCTATACTATACAGTGTGTGCGAAACGCGCGAAATGAAGTGCGATTAAATAAAGGGTGTTTGAACATGAAAACACACTAATAATAATGAAAAATGATAATTAAGAAACGAATTACACTTTATGGGTCTGGAAATGACATTATGCATTCCTGAACTTGTCGGTTAAAAGCTACTGAATTCCATTGTTTTTTCTTTAGTGTCTTGATGACTACTTTTCAATTAGCGTTATATATTTAATTTTAATGTAGCTCACATCAGGAACGTAATCTTTTTTATGTTTTATGGCATGGATATATTGTCTTAGCCTGCAAATAATTTTAGCTCATTGATGAAACTACCTTATTTTTATATTCTTCTTTTCCTGTGTATTTTATATGTGGTATACGGGGTGATATCTTTAATTCGAAACATTAAAAAAGGCACATTTACTGCTACGTTAATGGCCGTCTTCACTATATGTTTTCGAGCTCAGCGGACATTCGAGGGGCAAATAATCATCACTGTATGATGATTAATTAACTAAAATTCGTTAATTATTTTTTTACTACGTGAAAATAGACACATGGTTCCAATAAGAAACTTACTGAGCGTCATCGAAAACCACTGACTCAACTCTTTTTAGAGCGACTTGAAGCTCGGGGAAACTCGGGGACGCGCAAAGTTACCACTCGTGAAGCAGGCGCAGAGCCAGCATTGGCGGAACGCGGGTGATTAGTCTCGTTATCGCGTTGCGTTCCGCCACTGCCAGCTTTGTGCCTGCTTCGGGATTGGTAACTTTGGGGCGCCCCTGAGTTTCCCACGAGCTTCAAGTCGTTCTAAATAGAGTTGATTTAGTGGTTTTCGATAACGCTCAGTAAGTTTCTAATTGGAACCATAAGTTTATTTGCACTAATTAAAAAGTTAATTAACAAGCTTAGTTAATTACTCACCTAACTGGGACGATTGTTCGCCCATCGAGTATCCGCCGAGCTCAAGAAACATATAGTGAAAGCGGCATTCACGTAACAGTAAAGACGCTTTAAAAGAATCTGTTTGGAATGAAAAGTATTACTCTGTATATAAGGCTTATGCGTGCTATATATGTTCTTTGTTTTCTCAGCAGTCATCACCCTACAGGCTTTTCTTTTATGTACCTTCTTCTGAGTCTGACCATACTAGACCTTATCATTTGTTTTTTTAAAATACGAAAGAATCCGAGTTTAACTTTCTTGTGGTACAAGATTAACTGCACAAAAAGTGACCGCGAAATCAAAATAGCTCCATTAAGTGTTTTTTTTAAGGGCAGTTGATGTTAGCAAAATTAAATACCTGAACATTGCTGCATTATTGTTAGAATAGAAGTATGCGACAACACGCTCCCAGATCTGAAGGAATTTAAGGAGATTCGAGTTTATAATTTGAATCTAATAATGATTGCTCGAGTAATTAGAGTGGACTTTCGGATTCCAGGTATTCGAGGATTTTAGTAATTTGCTGCATCAATAATCAGAGACAAGATTCACGAAGAAAGTGTTAGGCTACGTCAAAATAGCTAAGACGTTCGTAAGCTACGCACATTGTTAGAACTGGAGAAATCGGTATTCACGCACGCTTTCTTAAGTGAGAGGAGAAAAGCGACGTTTTTTTACAGGAAAACGAAATTTCGGGTATCCCGCAAGTTCTTGATTACCGTGAGAGCGGGCTGTTGCTATGGCGACAGCGTCCTCGACAACACGAACAGCCAATCGTAGGGCTCGGCATGATCGGAGCATGTGAATTTCGGATGAACACAAACGTAGACGGCCTTTCCGGCAACGCTTGTTTGGGGATCGTTTCAGGGCGGTGTAATATCGACAAATGTCGATATAAACTGGTCCCAATGCCAAGCTTTGTGAAGGATGGGATAACCGCCTTGGTCGACTGCAACGAATTTGATCGCTATGAAGTCAACACAACTATCATCGTTGCTATAGGAGACAACCATAACGACTCGGCAACGCGACGCACATGGAAACAAATCGCCATGGCGTTTTTCGTGGCCTCGTGTTTGCAAGAGGGAGCCTATGTCCAGGAAGATATATTTGAACTGCAAAAGTGTCAGAAAGAGCCACGTAAATACCTGTTCACAATGGAAGCGAAACCTCGCTGGCACAGCGCTGTTGAACTATTTCTTGGTAGCAGCTTCGGGAACGATTTTCTACAACCTACAATATAAATCACCGGGCCAGTAGACAATCGCAGTCGATGCCAACGTGACGCTCTGCAGAGGAACGTTGGACTGGCACTGCGTAGATCGCAAACACCACTCTAACCCGACATGTGTTGGCGTCATGTCGAAATAAAAGAGGAACATACAATAAAAAGGGGTAGGCGCCCATGTTACGAAGACAAGTCATACGGCGTTCATTTGAGCTGTATCACACACAGAAAAGAAGACGGAATCAAGGAAGTGTTCCCTTTTGACGAGAGTGTTCGTCACCGCTACCTCTCAAAACAAGGGAACGACGAAGCGAAGAGAACGGCCCCTTTGCCAGATAATAAAGATCAGGTTTCAAACTGTTCATACGGGAAGAGGTCCACAAAGTTCAGCGCGAGCATATTCCATTCAGCAACCCAGCCAGTAGTGGGCGACGGTCTTGGCCAGGGACGTCGCAGCAACGTTGCGTCGGAGTGGCTTTCTAGGCCTAGAGTTCCTAGCTAGTCCTTGGCGGTCGCTTGGTCGGTAGGATTGTTGCCGCCGTAGCTTTTTCTGGGTACCCGTGATTCCAGCATTCGACTCCGCGGCGTTCAGTTTCAAGTACCTGTGTGTTTTCTCTTCTGCTTGAGGTCGGAACGCGCGCAGTGAGCCGGTAGAAAAATAAATGCCAGCTGGTCGTCACGATGACGTAAACGAGCGTATTCGGCCATGTGGATTTGATGGTAAAAAAACACCTCTGTAGCTGTCGTAGGATTCCATCTCAACCTACGCAAACGTTCTATAATTTCGGTTCGTGAATACGGATTTGTTCTTAAGTTTTGTCGTACGGACCTTTTTTGTCCGGCAATCGTTTAGTGCATCTGGCATCACTACGGCTGGCAAAAATACTAGTTTATTAAGCAACTCTGTTTATATCGTGAAAAATAATCTTCGTAGATCTGTGTTTGTTCTAAATTGAGCCTACACTAAGAAGCCTTGACCAAGAAACGGTTCTAATGAAAAGTGGTTAGATTCTTCTGTTCCCGGAACGAAGCGATCTTGCTACCAGGCCCAGCTTCTTGGCTGCGCTCGACAAAGTTCCGTAACCCATACCAGTCGCCATTTTGACATTAAAGATATTGCGTCACCTGGAGGAAGCACTGTGCACTATAAACATATTCTCAGTTGTTCCCGTGGTAAGGTTTATGGTGCACGAGTTTTGATGGGAATATAAAAATATTGTGGTATCACACAAAGAAAGTTAAAGGCTTGTGAAGGTCCACGTAGTAGCACTGGAAGGTGTGGTTTCTCTATTTTTTTAAGCGAACAAAAACCCATCGGTAGTAGAAAACATTCCACTAATGCTTTCCGCACAATTTTTTACAGTGCATCATTAACTCACGTTATACAGCAAAGGGTAGCTTCGTTTGATTTACCTGCATTTCCCGCACCGGTGCAGTAAATTATAGGGCAGTGCACTTCCGGTCTGACTATTGAGATACGACCGGCAGTACACCGCTCTACACTAGTAAGAATCTGTTACTATTTTCATGCATGTAACTTTGGAACTTGATCATTTTACATTTATGAATAACCACTACCGCACTGTTAATGAATAACCACTAACAATAACAGCGCAGCAATGGGATCACGTTTTTCTTCTGAATATGCCAACATTTATATGATGGTTTTGCCTTGTCACACGTCTACAACAGACGCACAATACTTTGTTAGTTGAAGTGGACTTTTTTTTTTAACTTGATCGTTTCATTACTCCCCAGGACTGTGCGCTGCTGCCCAGACCTCACGGCTGTCAGCAGGCACTCAAATACGAATAAAAACAAATATCTGTCGGTCTGTCTGTCTATTTGAAGAACCTCTTCTTGACTCAGTTACACTCAAACCACTTTTTATGAATGTTTTCTCGAGGATATAGTGAAAATTTAGAATAATATAGAGCAGCGGCGTAGACTTTCCATTTTCCCGGGGGGGCAGGCTGAGAAGTTCCTGGGGGGGGGGGGGGGGTGCTATGCGTTATGTTTTCGCCAGAACCGGAGATTGAAGCTAACGCAAGCACGCTGGGATTCCATTTCCCACGTATTTTGTGAATAAAGGCAACGTGGGCGTTATTTTGTTTACATCATACTACTATACTTCGTTTCAGCTTCCGTCCGAGCGCAGCCAAAGCTACGTGTGGCCGGAGCCAATCACACGCCGGCAATAGGTCACGCAATCTCGCCTGCACATTTGTATCATTCTCGCTGCGCCGCTGGTCGTCCTCGCCGCCCGCACTCGTCGAGTATTTCGTCTGCTACGGGTGTTTCGACGGTATCGTCTGCCACAAGTACAAAAAGTGCCCTTTCACGTTCTGGAATTTAGTCACAGGGGATGTCAGTAAGTAGGCTGGCCGCTGGCGTCTGTGTCCGAGCTTTGCACCTGTTCGGCAACTCGGCATAGTTTCGAGATGTTAGTACACGTTGCAAGGTGCCCGAAGACCCGGCCGTTTATGTTTCCTTGTTTTGTCTGGATATACCAGGGCTCGAGGCGGAGTCTTTCCACCAACTTTTCGGCGTTCAATGAGATCAGCAAATAAAGGGGTGCCTTGATTTCGCCGCGTATCAGTGAATTGTAGTGGCCCGGACGTTTTTCTTGTTTACAACGGATTATCTGTACGACGCGGCCGGAGTCTCCTGCCGAATTTGAAAGTAGACATTCATCACGACCTCTCGCGCCTGACGACCAAACGTGCCTTTGCGAAAGGACGTTTTGAAGCGACTCGGTGAGGGAAGCAGCGAAGCACATGATGCGACCATTGCGGGAACGAAATCCCACAGAAAAACCGAGCGCTGCAGCCGTGTTGCCAGCGGACGTACGTGTTTTCACCAAACCACGTGCATTTACAAATAGTAATAAAAACATAAACTTCCGATATTTAATGCTTTAAGTTGCAAATCATTCTCAGCAGTACAGATCTGGAATATTGTGCTATGTTTACGCACAAAACAGTTATTAAAAAATAATTACTTTTGAGGACTACTTTGTGGTGCGTAGGAGTGCTCTTCTTGAAGTTGCGAACCGTCCCTCAGCCTTTGGCTGCGCTCGGACGGAAGCTGAAACGAAGTATAGAAGCTCGTTACATGGCACGTAAACAGCGTCTCGGAAATAATAATAATAATAATGGTTTATTTTCCAGCGCCCACAAACAACTTAGCGTTCTATTTGTGGTGCACAAACATGGGTGAAGTATTATACATTTAAGACAAAATACAAATTATCAAAGACAAAACTAACAAAAAACAAGGAAAAAAAAAGATCAAGGCCCGGGCCTGGAGGGGGCTCTGCCCCCTGGATCTCACCAGGGGGGGCACGAGCCCCGTTGCCCCCATAGTCTACGCCTATGATATAGAGCACAAACTTCTTCAATTTATTAATTTAGCACACAGTTTTAACCCACGTATTAAATTTACATAAAAGTACTCTGACACAGAAATATACTTTCTTGATGTTAAACTGAGGATTGTAAAAATCATGTTAAAAACAACATTAAATTTCCCGCCGCAGGGCCGAGCGAGAAAGCAACGCTCGGTCACGGGCTTCTAGAAGATTCGCGTTTATTCTTTCTCCTTACATAACTTTTATCATTTAATCCTGCTTTCTTGTTCTCGAAAGTGCCAGTCCATTCTCGCCCCGAGCGCGCGACGCTCGAAGCTTCTTTGCGAAAGTTCGATATAGTCACGCACACTAAATCAGGACCAGCGCGGGACCTTGTCGAGTCTGTATCACTTCTCTTACTGTTACGCCGCAAAATCGCCACCCGATTTTCTGCTGTCTCTACGCTCCTTCTTTATTTTATTTGGCACAAGTTCGCCGATTAAACCTTTATTTTCAGTTTACATTTGTCGAGCTCTTTTCCATCCGTGACATTTCTGGTGGAGGTGTTAGGTGCCGCAGCCGGTGAAACGTGCAACCCTCCGAGGCCTCGCAGCGCAAGCCCAGCCCCGGCTCAAGAAGACTGTCCGTGGAGACAACCGAGACCCGAAGAAGCCGCCGCACCAAAGATCAACTCCTGGACTTCGGACTTCTACTGGAACCCCAGAGGAAGATGTTGACGAAACCAACAATGACCTCCCGGGGCGTGCAAACTGAGACTCCCACCGCTGCCTCCGCTCTTGTTTACCTGCCCGTCGCCCCTCGTACGCCAACGACCTTCCATGCCGAGATTCACGAGGACGTCGAGGACTGGATTCAGCACAACGAGCGCGTGGCACGCCATAACGGATGGACCACCTAGCAGTACCTGCAGAACCTCAACTTTTCTTTTGAGGGTACTGCGAGGCACTGGGTCAAAAATCACAAGGCTTCGCTCACCTCGTGGGACATATGCGTCGCCGAGCTGAAGCGCACCTTTACGAGTCAACACCGACGGCAGCGGGGTGGAGGATCTTCTTCAAGCACAGATTCAGGACCCAAAGAAAGCGAAGACAGCTTCACTGAAGATGCAACACACCTAAGTACCCGCGCCGACCCGCAAGCCGCCAACAAGAAAAAGTTGCGCTGCCTTATCAGAGGCGTGAAAAGCGAAATCTTCGGCGGACTTATTCGTAACCCCCCGACGACCGTCGAAGAATTCGTTGCCGAAGCAGTTAACAAACATCAGGCGCGCTAACGGCCCGCACGCGCCACTACCATTGGCTCAACGAAGTTTCGACTCTGGCATCGGCCAGCTCCGAGTTCAGCACCAGCGCCGACGAGCTTCGCGAGATGATCCGCCAAGTCGTTCGTGAAGAACTCAAGAAACTGCTGTCTGCTTCCAACCCCCGGCGTCGCTGTTTATCGCCGAAGGTGTGCAGGAAGGGCTTCAGAGAGCCATCGAACCACGGGCTTCTGTCAACCCCGCTCCGCCCGAGCAACCGACCCTAACTACGCCGCCATGGCCAGATGACCGCCGCCCGCAACCCGCCAGTAGCAGCACCCGGCGCCCCCTCGACAGGGACGTCCCTACGTCACGTTACGCTCGGCGCCCTGAGCCGAATTCCCGGTGCCAAGGTAGACAGACGTGCGGCGCAAGGCTGACGGACGCCCGCTGTGCTACCACTGCGGGAAGCCGACTACGTGTACCGGCGATGCCGGTACCGTCAGCATGGGCTACGCCGGTTCGCACCGAACGCCTCCACCCGAGGAGTGGAAAACGCCCGTTTGACATTGAGGAGTACGCCTCGCCCGCCGTCACCAGCACCCACTTCCCCGGGGATCCTTTTTGCTGTCACCACGATGTCCGGTTTCGCCACTTGGTAGGTCCCGCCGAGAAAGCCTGTCTCACCTATCTCGTCGAAGAAACTAAGTGCGGCAACCCCCTGAGGTGGAATTGCCGAAGACGACCGTCGGAAACATCCTCCAAGAACGCGGGAGACCTCTCACTCTAGCGACGACAAGCATCGGGACGACTATTCTGTAACGGTGCCCAACAACCTAAACATTGTCATCGACGGCCAGGACGCGTCGGCACTCGTGGACACCGGAAAAAATTACTCCATTTTGAGTGGCAAGCTCTTCTCGCCGCTTCGGAAAGTCACGATCCCTATGACGGCCTGCAAATACGCACCGCCGGAGAGCACCCCATCACGCCTGTTGATACGCGCGCTGCTTGCGTCGGAATTCACGGGGACCCTGTCCCACTCAAGTTCGTCGTCCTTCAGGATTGTGCGAGAGACGTCATTCTCGGCATGAACTTCCTATGTGAGCACGGTACCGTGATCGAACCGCTGGAGCAAGCAGGTTGACGCTCGCGCAAGCTCGTCTCCTGCCCTCCAGGGGGATCCAAAACGACGTCAGCTTCCGTCCGACTCATTTCCAGACCACGTGAACCTGCCGCCGCGGTCAAAGTGCTCGCGTGTACGTCCATGACCGATGCAGTCACTTGCGGGGAAGTTCTTCTGGGGTTGGCGACGTCGAAGGTGCTTCTCGGAAGAGGAATAAAAGTCGCAAGGGCGTAACAGAGCTGCAGTATAGGCGCACGGTGGTCCTCGGGACAAACTTTCGCCAGGAGAAGCAGCACCTCACGAAGAGTACCGACTGTAGGACACGTTGAGGAACTCCGAAGGCCGCCGAAATCGCCAGGATCTCCACCGATCTCGCGATGTCGGATGATCCCTCGCCATCTCAGCCGCACAGGCACAGCCGGCGCCGCAGCTCGAAGTTAAGAAAAAGCTAAGTGCCACGGAACAACGAAATTTCAAAGACCTACTCCCGTGAATTCATCGACTGCTTTGCGACGACGTCGAAAGTACGCCAGACAAACAGTTGCGAAAACACTCGCACCGTTGCCAACGAGGATGCGCTCGCTGCTGCATCGGCCGCCGTACCGGGTCTTCACAAAGCAAGCAGAGGTCGCATTCACGAACGAGTGCAAGAAACGCTCAACGACAACATCATCCAGCCGTCAAGCAGCCCGGTCGGCCTCTCCGGTCGTACCGGTGAAAGTGAGGTACGGAACGCTTCGATTCTGCGTAGATTACCGTCGGCTCCACGCTGGTAACGAACAAGGTCACTAGTATCCGCTCTCCTGCATGGACGACACAGTGGACCGGCTGCGCCACTGCCCGCTACTTCTCGTCGATGGACCTGAAGCGTGGCTACCGGCAGGTCGAAGTCGACAAACGGGACCGAAAGAAGACCGCCTTCTGTCACGCCCTCGATGGACTGTACAAGTTCTAGGCGATGCCCTTCGGACTTTGCACGGCGCCGGCAACTTTCCAGCGTTTCATGGACACTGTACTGGCGGGCCTCAAATGGCAGAGCTGTCTCGTTTACTTCGACCACGACATGGTATTCTCGGTCAACTTTGACGATCACTTGCACCTGCCATGGCGACCCGACATTTGGTCACCCAGGCTGCAGTAGGACTCCGCAAGGATCCGAGAGGAGTATTCCTGGCCCAGGCACTAGAAGACTGTCCACTTCTCACACACGATCGTGCCACGAATGCCAGCGACGAAAAAAAACATTGACGAATCCGGCAGGCCTTTTGCAGTCGATCGGCCCGGGACTACACCGTTGCAGCAGATTCGATTGGACTCTACCAGGACCTTTCCCGCCAGTCAACGCAGGGAAACCGTTTGATAATCGTTGCAACTGATTATCTTACCCGGTACGCCGAGACAAAAGCACTTCCGTCGGGAACCACTGTGAAAGTAGCCAAATTCTTCGTTGAATCGATCATCCTCCATCACGGCGCTCCCCAAGTCCTAATTGCGTACCGAGGCTCCTCGCTTATGAGGCAACTGAAACAAGAGATACCTTGCCTGAGCCATACCGACCACCGCCGGACACACAGCATACCACCCGCAGAGCAACGGGCTGGCGGAGCGACTAAACAAAACCATCGCCGACATGATCTCGATGTATGTGGACGTGGAACACAAGACTTGGAATTAGGTGTTGCCCTACGTCACGTTTACGTACACCGCGGCGTTTGAAAAAACACTGGGATTACACTTCTTCAGCTGGTGCACGGCAGAAAGGTGACGGCGATGCTCGACGCCATGCTGCCCCACAACCCGACGAACGACAGCACGGACGCAACCCAGCAGGTTGCTCAACGGGCCGAAGAAGTCCGCCAGCTCGCCCGACTCCGGATTCAAGACCAGCAGCGTGTCGATCGCTAGTCGCATACGACCATTCGTCGTCGGGACGTCCGCTTCCAGCCCGGAGGCAGGGTGTGGGTATGGACGCCTGTTCGCCGACCGCGGCCTCAGCGAAGAAGCTGTTGAAACGCTACTGCAGGCCCTACAAGGTCATTCGCCGCCTTGGGGACTTGAACTACGAGGTGCTCCCGGACGGAACTCCCGGAACCGTCAGACGCCGCGAGCCACGACCCTGAAGTCGTCCACGCGGTCGACTCTAGCCGTTCTACGCGCGTTAGGGTGAGTGACGCTGGCATGTTTATTTCGTCTCAGCGTGTTTTTCGTGTGTGTTTGGCTATTGTTGTGTTCCCTTTGTGCTGCGTAAGTTGACGCGCTTTTTAACGGTGTGCGCGTGTAAAGAGGGGGGACAATGCCGTCCGTAGGGCCGAGAAAGCAACGCTCGGTCACGGACCCCTAGAAGATTCGCGTTTATTCATGCTCCGGACGTAACTTGTATCATTTCGTTCCTGAGTTTCTTGTTCTCGAAAGTGCCTGTTCATTCCTCGCCCGAGCGCGCGACCGCTTAAAGCTGTTTGACCAGAATTTTCGAGATACGTGACGGCACGCACGCTAGATAAGGAGCTGCGCGGGACCTTGTCGAGTCAGTCTCGCCCTCGCTTGCTGTTACGCCGCCAAATCGCCGCCCGCTTTTCTGCTGTCTCGACGCTCGTCTTTTATTTTTTTGGCACCAGTCTCGCCGATTAAACCTTTATTTTCAGTTTACATTTGTCAAGCTCTTCGATCAATGCGCGAAGTTCAGGATCGTTCCGTTAGGGCGCTGCCATGCCGATAACGCTCACCGCGCCAAGGAAGCGATCGCCGTCGTCGCCGTCTTTGGCGCAGCTGGCAGGTTGACTCGGACAGGGCTCCGGGACAGGCTGTCGGCGACGCTGTGTTTCGGCCTGACTTGCAGTCCACGGTCGTCGTCGACTCTTGTGTCGTCGGTAGGCTCCATCGAGCAAGGCGTTCCGATGTGGTCCTCTCAGTGCTCGCCAACCAGGCACATCGAGTGAAGGTCTGTGACCACTTGAAAAGGACTCCGCAGTTGCACAGGCGTGAATGTCGTGATGACCGAGACGACGGCCAGACTGATCTCTTCGTGGTCGCTGTAGAAAACCTCACTAATAGACGCAAAATTCTTGCATTATAAAAGTTTACAATCTTACAGAGAACATGGTAGATACACCTTGCAGCCAAATGCTGATTAATACGTTTATGCTTAGGAGTGAGCTCGAGAAGGAGCCAGCATAATAGAGGAGGTTTGCGAAATCCTGGGTATCCTATACGGTATAGTTGAAGCGAACATTGAAGGGCCGTGCTATCCCGCGGCCAACATTTTAATACAAAAGCAAGCAGATATGATCAGAAGTTGCGACTCATTTCACAATATCACTCACAGTTACCCAAACATTACTACTCATCCCACTATGCCATATGAACATCTTCACATGGACGAAACATTAAAAAATATACTCATCCGCAGTCACCGTGTATCAAGCGTTTGGAAGACATTCATGCAATTTTACGGATTTTTTAGACCGTCTAGATAATCCTTTGGCTGTAAGACGGTCCCCTAGGGTGTGTAGGTAGCTGCTGTAAACTTTACTTAAAAATTCTACCTAAGATACAGTTACAGTTCCTTATTCGAAAATGCTCCTAAGTTACAGTTACAAGCTACTGGATTTGTAAAGGTACATAGGTACGCGCCTAGGTACAATTACACTGACTTCACATATGCTTTATTTATTTAATTTCCTAAATTTGTCAGAAAAAAATTGGAAGTAAAGCATTTTTATACTAAGGATACACATAAAAACGAGTCTGATAAATAAAAGTGGTATATTTGTGTCAATGAGGAGAAGCAAGGGAAGCACCGCATTCAATATGAGCCGGCGCTGACGTCGACGGACCCAGAAGACGTCAGCAGCAGGAAACTGAGAAACGCATGAGTTCATGCATATGCACCAACCTACGCAACGACGAACGAAAGGCTCGACGTAAGCTCTCTTCGTTCTTTTTTTTTCTTCTCGTTCCGCATGCGGTAGTTATAAATAAGCTTTTTTTTTGTTTTCTTTCGGAACTTTTTCGGTCTAGATAACTGACAAATTTTGAGTCCGATTTTCTTTACTGGAAATGGTATTATATATGCGATGTTACATTGCTTTTTTAGGATTGTAATTATAATTTATTTTCAACTGTATTTTTATTGTATTTATGGCAACAAGAGAGCCAACCTCCAGACAAGATACAGGCAACAGAAACTGCGCACATCTTTCAAGTTATTCTCCTCCCTTGTGCATGTTGCCAGAGGGAGCTTCAAACACGCGATGCGGGTCGATTCTCGGTTCGTGGCTGATCGACGCAGATCGCTATTTACCCTAAACGGAGTTCCTGAAGCGATTCCAACAAATCGGTAAGCTCGCTAGGAACGGCATCACAGCCCTGTCTCGCCCAAATGGTAGAACACCGCCATTCGCCAGCGTGTCGTTCGATGAAACATCATGGGCGGTGCTTCGTTCGCTAAAACGTCGTCTCGATCAAGTCAGCGCTTCCCAGGTGGCAAATCCTAATCCCAACGTTTAATCAAAGGCACATGGCACTGTGTTAATACTCTCAAGATTTAAAGTTTCTACCTTCGTTTTGACGAAGTGAATAGAAAAGCACTTGTAAAAAGTAACCTACACTCAGTTACAAGTTACTGGAAAAATGCACCTTAGATGCCAGAGCTCTCTACAGATACCGAGAATTGAAAGCACCCTAGGTTTGCACCTCAGGCACAGGCAAAGAACTTAGATACCGATTTTCAGTGTATTTTGTAAACGACGGACTTTC
The DNA here is from genome assembly GCA_037355805.1 of Ixodes ricinus. Lineage (NCBI taxonomy): Eukaryota > Metazoa > Arthropoda > Arachnida > Ixodida > Ixodidae > Ixodes > Ixodes ricinus. The sequence continues at coordinate 21,562 of JAZHYW010033339.1, forward strand.
AGCGTGGACCTCACTCGCGACTTTCGCGAAAGCCTCCGATTCGCGAACAATAGGTCCCGCGAACAATTCGGTGTAAAACTCATCGGCCCTTGAAAAGCGGCATTGAGACACCGGGGAAACACGCGTCCAAAAAGCATAACAATATCATGATACGCGATATGGGAATATGATATGGAAAGTATCCTGGAAGTAAACGCCATAAGTCGGAATTCAGCTCACCTCAAGAAGTTTATTTGTACCTTGCAGACAATTCCTGCCAGAGTATAGCCGATTCGGATCGTGTCTCTGCGGTTCTCGAGATCCGCATACACTTCAATCATTGCCGTGCTATGAACGGGCTTCATAACACTTGCTCGCAAGTCGATCTTAACGTCAGCTGCACTCTGTCCTTTCTCCACCACCTCTTGTACACATCCGGCATACCACTGGGCAAAGCGGTTCATCATGGCAGTCTTGAACACATTGTTAATGTTTAGGTCGTTCGGTTGCAGTGAGTCCGGTGCAGCTTGCCGGGACGAAGACGTACTCAATGTTGTTTGCAGCTAGTTTCTGCAGAAGACTCTTCGTACGATGTGCAGCGAAGATGTCAAAAATGCAAAGTGCATGTTGACTGGTGCCACTCACACGACTCCTGCATGTCTCCACGTACGGAAGGAGAACAGTGTCGACAAATCGCAGCATTGTGGCTTCGTTGCTCCAGTGGTTGTCACTGTGCCACACGTCCCAGTCATTTGGAAACGTGACCTTGGCATGGCGCCTGTCTGTCTTGCCTGCATATAACACTTGAGGAGGCAAGAGTTTGCCAGAAAGCGTCGTGGTCATCAAAACGGTGATTTCCCTTTGTCGTCCAAGCCAACCACCCCAACTTGCTTGGAACCTCGGGCCTCCATCGTCCACTTGCTGGCTGGAACAAGCTTGACACCTGTTTGGTTCCAGTTGAGCACCAAGTCGTCGGGAATACTGAAGTGGTTTCTCTTCTCGTCGATAGTCTGCAGGAACTTCTTTGGCACCCTCGAAATCGTTTGGAAAATTTCGCGCAGTCTTCGTGACGAATCCCATCCTGTTCAGGAAAGATCTTGCCCAGGGTCTGTCGAGAACGAGAGTCCCACCAAACTCTGGCAAGAGTGTGGGCTTGGTCGCCCACAATGCCCAGTGCAGCAGCGATGCAAATCCTGGAGTTTATAACACCGCCCCCTTCTCTGAGCTCCACAATGTACGCCCGTACGTCATCATCCAAGTTTCCAAGCACAGGCTTGACACCTCGAAGTTTACCAGGCAAGGTAGCCAGCTCTTTTGAATGACAGGACTTGTAGGCTTGGATATAGGAGGTCTTCATCCCCCTGACGGTGCTCTCGTTGAGAAGCTTTTTCTCTTCCATCGGAAAACTTCCTCACTGCAGCAATTGTCCCATTTTCCGCAGCATATTTTCCAATCTTACATCTAAGTTCGTCATTGCAAGCGGAGTAGGGCCCTCGTTTCCGCTTTCGGGAGTCCACGGCGGTAGAAGCGGCAATAACACTTTGATTGGCCGACGTAAAAGAACGCTTATCACGTGTGGTCTTGCATACCTGTGGGTCAGGCAGTCCCGGCATATGATGATCTTCTGCATTCTCGACCACTGGCTTGAAGTAACGTAGTAAGGACATCGAGGGACAGCAGACTGACGGGCACAAGAAAACGTACCGCACTGACACAGAGCGTGCTGGCGTCGACGACCCCGGAACGCAGCCAAGTTTGATTGGCCCCTAAACCCACTTTGAGTCGGTTTATGTACAATCGTTGGACCCCATCGCCCTTTGTCGCTGGGCTTCCATGCAGAGTGTGTGACCTCGAAAAGTGAACCCAAGAAAGGTTAAGGGGTGTGTGACCCAGTTAGTTTGGACCCTTAACTTATTTACATACACTGGTTTGACTCCATTGCCCTTGGCGGTTGTCCTTTCATGCAGACGTGTGTGACCTCGAAAAGTGAACTCGAGAAAGGTTCACATCAAAGAAAACCGATGTGAACACTAACCCAGCCTTTGTCGGCGTCTCCGAAGCTGCGGGTAACGGCAGTGACTTCCGGACCATTAGTCACACAACCTACCGCCGTCTTCCCTTTCCTAGATTTTGACTGATTGACTGAAGCCGCAGAATCCTAGAAAGATGGAAAGACAACCGGGCCGGAAGGGGGGGGGGGGGGGGTCCGGTGGCAATCTGGATTCGCGAAAATTAGAGCCCGCGAATAATTTTAATTTTTCAACTTTTGGCCCGATTCGCGAAAATTTGAGCCCGCGAAAATTCCGTCGTTTACAGTACTCCCTAGTGAAAAAGTCATTTTTATGGGAAATTTAGTTTGCCCAATAAACACATATGAATCATACAATGATATATAAGAACATATAAGAAACATATCAGAACTATGTAATATATATAACAATATATAAGAACAATATAAGAAACTTATAAAAAAACTTCTCAGAAGTTTATTATATGGCTTTTGTATGTTTTTATATAGCTTATGTAGTACACGAAGCAGAGCGCGCATCTGTGTTCGTCCTTTACGTGTTTATTCTTTCTGTGTATTCTGTATCTAATATAGTTCATATATAGTTTTAAATGGTTCTTGTACATCTTGTATGATTCATATGTGTTTATTGGACACAGTAATTTCTCATACAAATAAGATTTTTTAATAGGGCTGATACCTAGGTACTTCACAACCTTTGTAAAAAGTAATAATAATCGCTGTAATTTGTGTTCAGACTTATTGGTTACTAAGTCCATTCAAAGTACAGCAAACTACTTTTATTGGAAACTAAGCGACACGTTGAATTAATTTAAAGCATACGATTGCTTTTTATACAAATTAGTTAAGTCCTATCAAGACCAAATAGTTTGAATAATTGCTTTGAGAGGATACAGTATTGGTGTCGGGAATCGCTAATGAAGCTGAATATCTCAAAAACTGTTTCAATGTCCATTACGCGGAAGAAGAGTTTTCTGGGGTTTTTCTATTGTATTGATGGTCAACCTATCCAACGCCTCGAAGAGTACAAGTACTTGTGGTTATATTTTAGTAATAAACTCTTATGGGACAAACACATTGATTACATTACAACGGAAGAGACCCAGTGGCATCTGGGCCTTGAAACCTCTCTTGAGGCATTCTTCTCCCAACACAAAACTTACAGTCTATAAAGAGATATTAAGGCACATTTTAGAATGTGCGAATGGTGTCTGGGACTCGTTCACTAAAATTAATATTAATAAGTTAAAAGGTGTATAAAGTAAAGCAATACGGTTTATTTACAACAAATATGAAACGCGACGCTCCCCTTCAGAAATGTTGAAACAAGCTAAACTGCTAACATTAAGCGAAAGAGCGCGGATAGATAGATTAAAGACACAATTTTAATGGTTCAGGGTAAATTAGATATCGACACTTAAATATAAATTACATTTAAAGGCAGATTAAACACCAGATCATCTCATGCACTTGCAATACTGGAGTATCAAGTACGATTGGACACATTCAACTACTCCTTTTTCCCCTAGGAGAATTGTTGCATAGAACAAGCTACCCGCTGATGTTGCCAATTCAGGCTTTTTTGACTATTTTATCTATAAAGCCACTATCTTTTTTTTTTTTCAAAATATATTGAAATTTATGTTTCTCGCGTTCAGATGACTTGTAGATAGTTATTGTTTTGTATGCTGGGTGCAAATGTTTTAGGCCACATTTCTGCACGCTGACAGTACACCATTTCAAAACAAGCGGCACGCTGATGTCAACAATTCAGACTCTCATGTCTTATTAATACTTATTGTTTTGTTTGCTCCCTCTTCTCCCTCTTCCATTGCTATATACAGGGTGTTTTTTTAATTAACAGATTTGTCTAGAAAATGCCTTGAAAGTTACACAAATGTGGTTTGTGCAGGTGAGTTATACGGCCAGGGGGACATAGTACTAGGGGCTAATCGTGACGATCAGTCGGCTAATTAATTAAAATTTATTATTTAACTTTTTAATTAATCAAAATAGACATATAGTTCCAATTAGAAACTTGCTCAGCGTCATTGAAAACTACAAAACCAACTTTTTTTAGAAGGATATAGCGTAGGGGAAGTATATTACGGTGTTCCGTAGAAACGGTCATATGGGACGCGTTTCTAGGTTTCGATTTCTTATCGGAGCGCATCTCTGCGCCAGCGGTCCTGCTCCCCAGTGGCTGAGACGCGCAACACACGTGCGCCCAACTTTTATCCATGCTACGAGGGAGTCGAGGGGGTGGCTTCGCGGCGCGACCATCACGGGGCAGGACCGCGTGGCGCAAAGACGCAAAGATGCGCTCCGACAAGAAAGCGAAACCTAGACAGGCGTCCGAAAGGGTGGTTCCTGTTTCGACTCATTCCCAATTCAACCTTCCCGTTTGTACCTTCCCGTTTCGAATCCCGGCTTAAAACGAACCTTCTCAATTCATCCTTTCCCATTTCGCCTAATCCCGAAACAACCTTCCGGCTTCGGCCATTGTTTGTGTATCAGTTGAGTCGGTTCGTTTGCATTGGTTGTTAACAGTTGATTAAGTTCAAGTGTCCAATATCTGTCCTCCTTGCTCACCTCAATTCTCCCTCTTTCAAAACAACCTTGGAGACCTGGCACCGTAAGAAAAACGCTGTGTCAGGGAGGGCTCACCCGAACGTGTCACAGCATCATCGATCTAATCAAACAAGATGAGGCCTTGACGAGGATACCTCTGCAGCAGCTTGCAAATGGTGGTACCGTGCGGGCCAGGGGACAGCCGAAAACTATCAAATTGGAGTGTCGCCTTTCTGATGGCACGATTTCCCTGCTCGACTTCCTCAGCCAAGGCGATAGCATTTTGTGGTTTATGATTTTTTCCTGTGTGCGTGATGGCTCTGTGTTTTAACTCGTAAGAAATGTTATCGCAGTCATAGCGGCTGTCAAGCTGTCTGATTTATCACTCTTGAAAATATCCCGTTCACTCTAAGAAAGTTTTGAATAACGTGCGCAAGCGCTCTGTTTAACCTAAAAATGGCGTCGCGATATAAAGCCTAAGGCAACGCTAATTTTTGCTTATTCAAAGTTCTATGCCTACGTTATTCTAAGACTTCATTATTGTACAGAGCGCGACACTGTTAGCGTGAACAAGCGATGTTTGGTTTTTGCTGTTTGTCTCAAAGAATCAAAAGACTGCCATCAATATTATTAGCAGTCTTGCTGCTGGTTACTTGAAGAAATGTCATCGGTTACAATTACAAATTACCGAGCCTCAGTCGCAACAGAGTTATCGGTTTCTGATACTTTCGCTGAAAAGTAACGGATTAGCATTTGTTTGTTACGTTACGAATTACTTTCACGTTACTTCTGTGCCACACACTTATCCAGAAAACAATAGAAACAATTTCGATATTTCTCAAAAATGTTCTTCAACACTACTCTTCATTTCTCATACACGCGTATTATGGTACTCCTTGTAAAAATAAAATATTGCACTTAAGAGAAAGAGTGTACGTGCATACACTCCGTTCACCTGTAAGCTGATACGGCAGGGAAAGCTGCAACCACACCCGCTATCCCGCTATTTTACGGCCCTCTGGAAATTGTCCCTACGAATTGTGCAGACAAAGCTAATGATGCGCATGCTCCGTAGCAGCATATAGACCAGCACGCGGCCCTGACGTCACGCAGCTGCGGTGGCGCTGTCGACGCCACTGCGCATGCGCAGACGATTTGCTTCCCGCGAATTCGGTTTCTGCGCACGCGCAGTGCCCACACCTGGTGTGGGCCAACCCGGGATTGTTTGTAAACAGCGTGCCGTGTCTATACGTCTGCTACGAGATTCGAGTTAAAGAAGCTATCTACGAAAGCTCCCTTTTGACTCGTGTGTTTCGCCTGTTATTCACAAAAAAAGAAAGACTTTTTGTAACACTACAATGTATAGCCAATGCAGAATGCAGGTGTCCCAGCTTACCTTGATGTGTTCCGTACATTATATTTTGTAGCTTTTGCTGATGACAATGTGTGTTTTTTGGCGAGCAAAGTATGCACTGAAACTCTAGGTGTCCGTTTTCCTTAACGCCCTGAATTTTGAACATCTCATTAAGATATGGCCATGGTGACGACGGGCGCTCCCATGACCGAAAACTCGACCAGTCAGAGAAAAAGTGGTGGTTACGGGTTATCGATCGTTCATCGGTTTTCACTTTTACACCAATATTCGTGTAGGCAGGAGAAGGGAGAGCATATAAATCGAGAAAAGCGGTGGCCACCGTCGCACAAAACAAAAGAGGATCACACCACTTTACAGGTTCTCTCTCTACCTCTCAGCACTCCTTATATGGCCTAACCCCCCCCCCCTTTGTATTGACAGTTGACTGCAAAGTAGGAGTGGGCTCGACCATCATGCCCGAGACAAGTAAACCAAAAGAAGTATCGTCCGTACCCTCGAAGACGATGCTCTTAGCCTCGCGCCGTGAGCTCTTCAGCCGTGCCTCAAGAGCGTGCTAGAATAAAGTAGCACATATCAAAGACAAAGAGAATTTGACCTCCTCGCGCGAGGCTACATCGTCTGTTACGCGAGTTGTGAACCCGCGAATCGAGGGGAAAGGACCCATGTTTGACGTCTGTGCAGGTGGCAGGAGACGTCGAAGAAGTTGGAAAGGGTAAAACGGTATAAAAGACAAAAACAAATAAACACGAAGAGCTCTTTCCTGCCCGGGAGAAGAAGAAAAACACGATGGAATGCGACGGAGAGCCTACACGACGTTGTTTTACTTGATCTCTCTTTCTTTCGTATATTTGTACCTGCCTTGCCCGCTTTTTCTGGTGATTCTAGTGACCGGTCATACAAAAAAATCGTGTTTTCTTTTCGGCTATTTTTCGCTTCCTGATATTTCCAATTTTGTTGAACTTGCTCTCTTTATGCTGCTGAATGTTCTGCTCGTATTGCTCCAGTTACTGTATGACGCCTATATTTTTAAAAAGTATCGAGTAATTGAGGTAATTCGTTACCAATATTTCGTAACAAAATTACACTTCAAATTATTTCCGAAAAAAAGTAACGTGGCAATTACAAAATTACTTGAAAAAGTAACGGATTACATATAATACATTACTTGCAACGGATTACTTCCCAAGTGTGATTTTTAGTGTCTTTGAACGTGCTCATTTGGGTCAATAACCTAAGCGGCACAGTTTGGTACCTTCTTATACCATTTCAAAGTAAAATTCAAAAAAATTGTCACCATCGTGTTCGCGGTAACGTTGTCGCGCAGTGTACATAGTCCGTTTCGTAGTTACACATTTTGGGAACCATCTTGGAAGAAACATTTTTAAGTGGTTCAAGTAGAAATACATTTCGTTGATGCTTGTCTGAAAGTGTTGTATATTTTAAAAACACGTTGACAAGCGAAAATATTTCACAACATAACTAAGTAACTTGCCTGCACCTTTGCATTAATCGCATTAACATCATTTCGGGACATATTCTTAAGCAGAAAAGGTGCGCAAACCAGGGGTTAGAACGATGGAGACTTTTGGCGAACATGTTGCGATGTGCGGGGCTTTACACTAATGGGTTCAAACTGGACGGGCTGAAACGTAAAGGATGTTCGGGCTACGGGTTGAAATAAGAAGGACGTTTCTGGGAGCGGATTGAAACGAAACAGGTCCAAATGGGACGGACAATTCGGGTATGGGTCGAAACGAGAAGGTCGTTTCGGGAATGGGTCAAAACGGGGTGGGTTAAGACGGGAGTGGGTTGTTTCGGTCAACACTCGTTCAAATTGAGCGCCTTTTTAGAACGCCGTAAAATGCTACCCCTGCTTTATGTTGTTCTGAAATGTGTTGATTTAGGGGTTTTCCATGACAATCAGCAAGTTTCTAATTGGAATCATATGCCTTTTTCCATTGATTAAAAACTTTCAGCCTTTCCCTTTTGGTGAAGAAGTAAGAGCAGCTTGTGTAGCTGCTCTTCCTTCGAGAATAGTAGCTTCTCGACGGTGGCTTTCCAGGCGACCGATCTGCTTTTTCTTTCGCAAGGGAATCTGAAGTGCTCGACGCAGTGGAACTTTAGGCGATAGCGACTTCGCGGTGGTTGCAGAAGCATTCGCGCTGCTGCGCACATCGCCGCTCGTATCATTCCTGCTCTTCTTCCTACGAAGAAGTGTTGCCACCATCTACGAGCGATGGCGGCAACTCGTTGTCTGGCTGCCGCCGTCTCTCATAGATAGCAGTAGCTGTCCAGAGTTCGGTGTCATCATTTTGTTTTGCTGGTGGACACGATCCTGGGGAACCCAGCCCTTTACAGCTTCGCTGTAAAAAGTTAATTGACACATTGTAATTAATTAGCCGACTGATCATTACGATTCGCCCCCTATACTCTGTCCCTCTGGCCGTATCACTCACCTGCACAAACCGTATAAGTGTAACTTTCACGGCATTTCTTAAAGAAATCTGTTAAGTTAAAAAAAAAACGGTATAAATTGTATAATGTTTTGGCCACACTATCCCTCGTGTTCAATTCTATTCTTCTTATTTTTTGTATTTGTGCCTCTCCTACCACTCCTTTTTGGGCCAGGTAAGATTGATCACTAAAAAAAATAAAAAAATAAGAAAATGTCGTTTATTTGGTTCAATCTAAGAAATGCCTAATTCAATATATAGGAGAAACTGGAGCAAGTTTAAGAAAACGAATGAATATATGTAAAGTGCTATTCGTTCACTTGTTACCGAACCAGTTTCTCGTCGTCTTAATTCTATAGATCGTAAGGGAGTTTCTAATTTTAGTTTTATTATACTTCAAGGTGGCTTTAAAACCACCAGATAGATGAGTAATAAGGAATCAAATTAACTTCTAATTTTAATATTCTAGAACCGATGAGCCTTAATACTTTTAATGGAACATTACGTCGTTTTTTCTTGATATATATATATTATAAATATTTTAATCGGTGCCGCACTGTTTTTCCCTTGCTTCATCGTTTAATACGACACGAACGAGCACTTTAACAGTTGATCAACATATTATGGCACCAGGTATTGTTGGCCTCACGTCAAGGCCTGCCCCAAACTGGTTTTGACTAACTAAACTACATCTCTTCTTTATTTTACCTGAAGAATAAGGTGTGTTTTCTTTTAGTTATACTGCATGGAATAATTAAGCGAGGTAGTAATTTATTATGTATTTTCCACTGTATTTTTCAGACTTCCTCGCGTTATATTTTTTGTAGTGGTGCAAGAGAAACAAAGTTTTTTGAGGTTTTCAACTGGACTGAAGAAAGACCTGCTGATCCGAATGTTTACTTTTTTCACCTACGATAGCCACAGTAGACTCTAAACCATCCAGGGCAATATTTGTGTATATTTATTACTCGGAAGTGTTCGCTTTCCTTCTCAAGTTATTTCAATGCATTAACACACGCCAGATATATATATCTACTGCATGTACTCCACCTACCTAGAAAAAAATAAACACATAAATAGCTAAATAATTTCTCACTTGCCAACATTCTGCGCAGAATGTTGGCAAGTGAGAAATTATTTAGCTATTTATGTGTTTATTTTTTTCTAGGTAGGTGGAGTACATTTAGTAGATATATATATCTAACGTGTGTTAATGCATTGAAATAACTTGAGAAGGAAAGCGAAGACTTCCGAATAATAAATATACACAAATATTGCCCTGGATGGTTTAGGTCTACTGTGGCTATCGTAGGTGAAAAACATAAACATTCCGGGATCTGGCAGTCTTTCTTCAGTCCAGTTGAAAACCTCAAAAACTTTGTTTTCTTGCACCACTACAAAAAATGTAACGCAAGGAAGTCTGAAAAAATACAGTGGAAAATACATAATAAATTACTACCTCGCTTAATTATTCCATGCAGTATAACTAAAAGAAAACACACCTTATTCTTCAGGTAAAATAAAGAAGAGATGTAGTTTAGTTAGTCAAAACCAGTTTGGGGCAGGCCTTGACGTGAGGCCAACAATACCTGGTGCCATAATATGTTGATCAACTGTTAAAGTGCTCGTTCGTGTCGTATTAAACGATGAAGCAAGGGAAAAACAGTGCGGCACCGATTAAAATATTTATAATATATATATATCAAGAAAAAAACGACGTAATGTTCCATTAAAAGTATTAAGGCTCATCGGTTCTAGAATATTAAAATTAGAAGTTAATTTGATTCCTTATTACTCATCTATCTGGTGGTTTTAAAGCCACCTTGAAGTATAATAAAACTAAAATTAGAAACTCCCTTACGATCTATAGAATTAAGACGACGAGAAACTGGTTCGGTAACAAGTGAACGAATAGCACTTTTACATATATTCATTCGTTTTCTTAAACTTGCTCCAGTTTCTCCTATATATTGAATTAGGCATTTCTTAGATTGAACCAAATAAACGACATTTTCTTATTTTTTTATTTTTTTTAGTGATCAATCTTACCTGGCCCAAAAAGGAGTGGTAGGAGAGGCACAATAACAAAAAATAAGAAGAATAGAATTGAACACGAGGGATAGTGTGGCCCAAAACATTATACAATTTATACCGTTTTTTTTTTAACTTAACAGATTTCTTTAAGAAATGCCGTGAAAGTTACACTTATACGGTTTGTGCAGGTGAGTGATACGGCCAGAGGGACAGAGTATAGGGGGCGAATCGTAATGATCAGTCGGCTAATTAATTACAATGTGTCAATTAACTTTTTACAGCGAAGCTGTAAAGGGCTAGGTTCCCCAGGATCGTGTCCACCAGCAAAACAAAATGATGACACCGAACTCTGGACAGCTACTGCTATCTATGAGAGACGGCGGCAACCAGACAACGAGTTGCCGCCATCGCTCATAGATGGTGGCAACACTTCTTCGGGAGAAAGAAGAGCAGGAGTGATACGAGAGGCGACTTGCGCAGCAGCGCGAATGGTTCCGGCAACCGCCGTCGAAGCCGCTATCGCCTTAAGTTCCACTGCGCCGATGCACTCCAGATTTCCCTGGCAGAAAGAAAAGTCAGATCGGCCGCCTGGAAAGCCACCGTCGAGAAGCTACTATTCTCGAAGGAAGAGCAGCTACACAAGCTGCTCTTACTTCTTCACCAAAAGGGAAAGGCTGAAAGTTTTTAATCAATGGAAAAAAGGCATATGATTCCAATTAGAAACTTGCTGATTGTCATGGAAAACCCCTAAATCAACACATTTCAGAACAACATAAAGCAGGGGTAGCATTTTACGGCGTTCTAAAAAGGCGCTCAATTTGAACGAGTGTTGACCGAAACAACCCACTCCCGTCTTAACCCACCCCGTTTTGACTCCATTCCCGAAACGACCTTCTCGTTTCGACCCATACCCGAATTGTCCGTCCCATTTGGACCTGTTTCGTTTCAATCCGCTCCCGAAACGTCCTTCTTATTTCAACCCGTAGCCCGAACATCCTTTACGTTTCAGCCCGTCCAGTTTGAACCCATTAGTGTAAAGCCCCGCACATCGCAACATGTTCGCCAAAAGTCTCCATCGTTCTAACCCTGGTTTGCGCACCTTTTCTGCTTAAGAATATGTCCCGAAATGATGTTAATGCGATTAATGCAAAGGTGCAGGCAAGTTACTTAGTTATGTTGTGAAATATTTTCGCTTGTCAACGTGTTTTTAAAATATACAACACTTTCAGACAAGCATCAACGAAATGTATTTCTACTTGAACCACTTAAAAATGTTTCTTCCAAGATGGTTCCCAAAATGTGTAACTACGAAACGGACTATGTACACTGCGCGACAACGTTACCGCGAACACGATGGTGACAATTTTTTTTGAATTTTACTTTGAAATGGTATAAGAAGGTACCAAACTGTGCCGCTTAGGTTATTGACCCAAATGAGCACGTTCAAAGACACTAAAAATCACACTTGGGAAGTAATCCGTTGCAAGTGATGGATTACTATGTAATCCGTTACGTTTTTCAGGAACTTTGTAATCGCCACGTTACTTTTTTTTTCGGCAAGTGATTTGTAAGTGTGATTTTGTTACGAAATATTGGTAACGGATTACGTTCATCACTCGTTGATTCTTTTGGTAAATATGAGGCGTCATACAGTGACCGGAGCAATACGAGCAGAACATTCAGCAGCATAAAGAGAGCAAGTTCAACAAAATACGGAAATGATCGTGTGAAGCGAAGAGAGTAGCTCGAAAAGAAAAACACGATCTTTTTGTATGACCGGTCACTAGAACCACCAGAGAAAGCGGGCAAGGCAGGTGCGAAAGTAATACGAAAGAAAGAGAGATCAAGTAAAACAACGTCGTGTAGGCTCTCCGTCGCATTCCATCGTGTTTTTCTTCTTCTCCCGGGCAGGAAAGAGCTCTTCGTGTTTATTTGTTTTTGTCTTTTATACCGTTTTACCCTTTCCAACTTCTTCGACGTCTCCTGCCACCTGCACAGACGTCAAACATGGGTCCTTTCCCCTCGATTCGCGGGTTCACAACTCGCGTAACAGACGATGTAGCCTCGCGCGAGGAGGTCAAATTCTCTTTGTCTTTGATATGTGCTACTTTATTCTAGCACGCTCTTGAGGCACGGCTGAAGAGCTCACGGCGCGAGGCTAAGAGCATCGTCTTCGAGGGTACGGACGATACTTCTTTTGGTTTACTTGTCTGGGCATGATGGTCGAGCCCACTCCTACTTTGCAGTCAACTGTCAATACAAAGGGGGGGGGGGTTAGGCCATATAAGGAGTGCTGAGAGGTAGAGAGAGAACCTGTAAAGTGGTGTGATCCTCTTTTGTTTTGTGCGACGGGTGGCCACCGCTTTTCTCGATTTATATGCTCTCCCTTCTCCTGCCTACACGAATATTGGTGTAAAAGTGAAAACCGATGAACGATCGATAACCCGTAACCACCACTTTTTCTCTGACTGGTCGAGTTTTCGGTCATGGGAGCGCCCGTCGTCACCATGGCCATATCTTAATGAGATGTTCAAAATTCAGGGCGTTAAGGAAAACGGACACCTAGAGTTTCAGTGCATACTTTGCTCGCCAAAAAACACACATTGTCATCAGCAAAAGCTACAAAATATAATGTACGGAAACACATCAAGGTAAGCTGGGACACCTGCATTCTGCATTGGCTATACATTGTAGTGTTACAAAAAGTCTTTTCTTTTTTGTGTGAATAACAGGCGAAACACACGAGTCAAAAGGGAGCTTTCGTAGATAGCTTCTTTAACTCCGAATCTCGTAGCAGACGTATAGACACGGCACGCTGTTTACAAACAATCCCGGGTTGGCCCACACCAGGTGTGGGCACTGCGCGTGCGCAGAAACCGAATTCGCGGGAAGCAAATCGTCTGCGCATGCGCAGTGGCGTCGACAGCGCCACCGCAGCTGCGTGACGTCAGGGCCGCGTGCTGGTCTATATGCTGCTACGGAGCATGCGCATCATTAGCTTTGTCTGCACAATTCGTAGGGACAATTTCCAGAGGCCGTAAAATAGCGGGATAGCGGGTGTGGTTGCAGCTTTCCCTGCCGTATCAGCTTACAGGTGAACGGAGTGTATGCACGTACACTCTTTCTCTTAAGTGCAATATTTTATTTTTACAAGGAGTACCATAATACGGGTATATGAGAAATGAAGAGTAGTGTTGAAGAACATTTTTGAGAAATATCGAAATTGTTTCTATTGTTTTCTGGATAAGTGTGTGGCACAAGTAACGTGAAAGTAATTCGTAACGTAACAAACAAATTAATCCGTTACTTTTCAGCGAAAGTATCAGTACCGATAATCTATTACGATTGAGGCTCGGTAATTTGTAATTGTAACCGATGACATTTCTTCAAGTAACCAGCGCAAGACTGCTAATAATATTGATGGCAGTCTTTTGATTCTTTGAGACAAACAGCAAAAACCAAACATCGCTTGTTCACGCTAACAGTGTCGCGCTTTGTACAAAATGAAGCCTTAGAATAACGTAGGCATAGAACTTTGAATAAGAAAAAAATTAGCGTTGCTCTTTAGGCTTCATATGCGACGCAATATTTAGGTTAAACAGAGCGCTTGCGCACGTTATTCCAAAACTTTCTTAGAGTGAACGGGATATTTTCAAGAGTGATAAATCAGACAGCTTGACAGCCGTATGACTGCGATAACATTTTCTTACGAGTTAAAACACAGAGCCATCACGCACACAGGAAAAAATCATAAACCACAAAATGCTATCGCCTCTGGTTGAGGAAGTCGAGCAGGAAAATCGTGCCATCAGAAAGGCGACACTCCAATTTTGATAGTTTTCGGCTGTCCCCTGGCCCGCACGGTACCACCATTTGCAAGCTGCTGCAGAGGTATCCTCGTCAAGGCCTCATCTTGTTTGATTAGATCGATGATGCTGTGTACACGTTCGGGTGAGCCCCCCTGACACAGCGTTTTTTCTTACGGTGCTGGAGTCTCCAAGGTTGTTTTGAAAGAGGGAGAATTGAGGTGAGCAAGGAGGACAGATATTGGACACTTGAACTTAATCAACTGTTAACAACCAATGAAAACGAACCGACTCAACTGATAACAAACAATGGCCGAAGCCGGAAGGTTGTTTCGGGATTAGGCGAAATGGGAAAGGATGAATTGAGAAGGTTCGTTTTAAGCCGGGATTCGAAACGGGAAGGTACAAACGGGAAGGTTGAATTGGGAATGAGTCGAAACAGGAACCATCCCTTTCGGATTCGTTCCGTCTCAGGTTTCGCCCGCTCTTGTCGGAGCGCATCTTTGCGTCTTTGCGCCCGCGGTCCTGCCCCCTGATGGTCGCGCCGCGAAGCCACCCCCTCGACTCCCTCGTAGCATGGATAAAAGTTGGGCGCACGTGTGTTGCGCGTCTCAGCCACTGGGGAGCAGGACCGCTGGCGCAGAGATGCGCTCCGATAAGAAATCGAAACCTAGAAACGCGTCCCATATGGCCGTTTCTACGGAACACCGTAATATACTTCCCTCTACGCTATATCCTTCTAAAAAAAAGTTGGTTTTGTGGCTTTCAATGACGCTGAGCAAGTTTCTAATTGGAACTATATGTCTATTTTGATTAATTAAAAAAGTTAAATAATAAATTTTAATTAATTAGCCGACTGATCGTCACGATTAGCCCCTAGTACTATGTCCCCCTGGCTGTATAACTCACCTGCACAAACCACATTTGTGTAACTTTCAAGGCATTTTCTAGACAAACCTGTTACACTAAAAAAACACCCTGTATATAGCAATGGAAGAGGGAGAAGAGGGAGCAAACAAAACAATAAGCATTAATAAGACATAGAGTCTGAATTGTTGACATCGCGTGCCGCTTGTTTTAAAATGGTGACACCAGCGTGCAGAAATGTGGCTCTAAAAACATTTGCACCCAGCATACAAAACAATAACTATTTACAAGTCATCTGAACGCGAGAAACATAAATTTCAATATATTTTGAAAAAAAAAAAGATAGTGGCTTTATAGATAAAATAGTCAAAAAAGCCTGAATTGGCAACATCAGCGGGTAGCTTGTTCTATGCAACAATTCTCCTAGGGGAAAAAGGAGTAGTTGAATGTGTCCAATCGTACTTGATACTCCAGTATTGCAAGTGCATGAGATGATCTGGTGTTTAATCTGCCTTTAAAATGTAATTTATATTTAAGTGTCGATATCTAATTTACCCTGAACCATTAAAATTGTGTCTTTAATCTATCTATCCGCGCTCTTTCGCTTAATGTTAGCAGTTTAGCTTGTTTCAACATTTCTGAAGGGGAGCGTCGCGTTTCATATTTGTTGTAAATAAACCGTATTGCTTTACTTTATATTCACCTTTTAACTTATTAATATTAATTTTAGTGAACGAGTCCCAGACACCATTCGCACATTCTAAAATGTGCCTTAATATCTCTTTATAGACTGTAAGTTTTGTGTTGGGAGAAGAATGCCTCAAGAGAGGTTTCAAGGCCTAGTGCCACTGGGTCTCTTCCGTTGTAATGTAATCAATGTGTTTGTCCCATAAGAGTTTATTACTAAAATATAACCACAAGTACTTGTACTCTTCGAGGCGTTGGATAGGTTGACCATCAATACAATAGAAAAACCCCAGAAAACTCTTCTTCCGCGTAATGGACATTGAAACAGTTTTTGAGATATTCAGCTTCATTAGCGATTCCTGACACCAATACTGTATCCTCTCAAAGCAATTATTCAAACTATTTGGTCTTGATAGGACTTAACTAATTTGTATAAAAAGCAATCGTATGCTTTAAATTAATTCAACGTGTCGCTTAGTTTCCAATAAAAGTAGTTTGCTGTACTTTGAATGGACTTAGTAACCAATAAGTCTGAAACACAAATTACAGCGATTATTATTACTTTTTACAAAGGTTGTGAAGTACCTAGGTATCAGCCCTATTAAAAAATCTTATTTGTATGAGAAATTACTGTGTCCAATAAACACATATGAATCATACAAGATGTACAAGAACCATTTAAAACTATATATGAACTATATTAGATACAGAATACACAGAAAGAATAAAAACACGTAAAGGACGAACACAGATGCGCGCTCTGCTTCGTGTACTACATAAGCTATATAAAAACATACAAAAGCCATATAATAAACTTCTGAGAAGTTTTTTTATAAGTTTTTATATTGTTCTTATATATTGTTATATATATTACATAGTTCTGATATGTTTCTTATATGTTCTTATATATCTTGTATGATTCATATGTGTTTATTGGGCAAACTAAATTTCCCATAAAAATGACTCTTTCACTAGGGAGTACTGTAAACGACGGAATTTTCGCGGGCTCAAATTTTCGCGAATCGGGCCAAAGTTGAAAAATTAAAATTATTCGCGGGCTCTAATTTTCGCGAATCCAGATTGCCACCGGACCCCCCCCCCCCCTTCCGGCCCGGTTGTCTTTCCATCTTTCTAGGATTCTGCAGCTTCAGTCAATCAGTCAAAATCTAGGAAAGGGAAGACGGCGGTAGGTTGTGTGACTAATGGTCCGGAAGTCACTGCCGTTACCCGCAGCTTCGAGACGCCGACAAAGGCTGGGTTAGTGTTCACATCGGTTTTCTTTGATGTGAACCTTTCTCGAGTTCACTTTTCGAGGTCACACAGTCTGCATGAAAGGACAACCGCCAAGGGCAATGGAGTCAAACCAGTGTATGTAAATAAGTTAAGGGTCCAAACTAACTGGGTCACACACCCTTAACCTTTCTTGGGTTCACTTTTCGAGGTCACACACTCTGCATGGAAGCCCAGCGACAAAGGGCGATGGGGTCCAACGATTGTACATAAACCGACTCAAAGTGGGTTTAGGGGCCAATCAAACTTGGCTGCGTTCCGGGGTCGTCGACGCCAGCACGCTCTGTGTCAGTGCGGTACGTTTTCTTGTGCCCGTCAGTCTGCTGTCCCTCGATGTCCTTACTACGTTACTTCAAGCCAGTGGTCGAGAATGCAGAAGATCATCATATGCCGGGACTGCCTGACCCACAGGTATGCAAGACCACACGTGATAAGCGTTCTTTTACGTCGGCCAATCAAAGTGTTATTGCCGCTTCTACCGCCGTGGACTCCCGAAAGCGGAAACGAGGGCCCTACTCCGCTTGCAATGACGAACTTAGATGTAAGATTGGAAAATATGCTGCGGAAAATGGGACAATTGCTGCAGTGAGGAAGTTTTCCGATGGAAGAGAAAAGCTTCTCAACGAGAGCACCGTCAGGGGGATGAAGACCTCCTATATCCAAGCCTACAAGTCCTGTCATTCAAAAGAGCTGGCTACCTTGCCTGGTAAACTTCGAGGTGTCAAGCCTGTGCTTGGAAACTTGATGATGACGTACGGGCGTACATTGTGGAGCTCAGAGAAGGGGCGGTGTTATAAACTCCAGGATTGCATCGCTGCTGCACTGGGCATTGTGCGGGCGACCAAGCCACACTCTTGCCAGAGTTTGGTGGGACTCTCGTTCTCGACAGACCCTGGGCAAGATCTTTCCTGAACAGGATAGGATTCGTCACGAAGACTGCGCGAAATTTTCCAAACGATTTCGAGGGTGCCAAAAGAAGTTCCTGCAGACTATCGACGAGAAGAGAAACCACTTCAGTATTCCCGACGACTTGGTGCTCAACTGGAACCAAACAGGTGTCAAGCTTGTTCCAGCCAGCAAGTGGACGATGGAGGCCCGAGGTTCCAAGCAAGTTGGGGTGGTTGGCTTGGACGACAAAAGGGAAATCACCGTTTTGATGACCACGACGCTTTCTGGCAAACTCTTGCCTCCTCAAGTGTTATATGCAGGCAAAACAGACAGGCGCCATGCCAAGGTCACGTTTCCAAATGACTGGGACGTGTGGCACAGTGACAACCACTGGAGCAACGAAGCCACAATGCTGCGATTTGTCGACACTGTTCTCCTTCCGTACGTGGAGACATGCAGGAGTCGTGTGAGTGGCGCCAGTCAACATGCACTTTGCATTTTTGACATCTTCGCTGCACATCGTACGAAGAGTCTTCTGCAGAAACTAGCTGCAAACAACATTGAGTACGTCTTCGTCCCGGCAAGCTGCACCGGACTCCTGCAACCGAACGACCTAAACATTAACAATGTGTTCAAGACTGCCATGATGAACCGCTTTACCCAGTGGTATGCCGGATGTGTACAAGAGGTGGTGGAGAAAGGACAGAGTGCAGCTGACGTTAAGATCGACTTGCGAGCAAGTGTTATGAAGCCCGTTCACGCAGCATGGCTGATTGAAGTGTATGCGGATCTCGAGAACCGCAGAGACACGATCCGAATCGGCTATACTCTGGCAGGAATTGTCTGAAGGTACCAAATAAACTTCTTGAGGTGAGCTGAATTCCGACTTATGGCGTTATTTACTTTAGGATACTTTCCATATCATATTCCCATATCGCGTATCATGATATTGTTATGCTTTTTGGACGCGTGTTTCCCCGGTGTCTCAATGCCGCTTTCAAGGTGATGAAATTTTTCCCGAATTGTTCGCGGGACCTATTGTTCGCGAATCGGAGGCTTTTCGCGAAATTCGCGAAAATTAGGTCCACGCGAAAATTCCGTCGTTTACAAAATACCTGAAAATCGGTATCTAAGTTCTTTTGCTGTACCTGAGGTACAAACCTAGGTACTTTCAATTCTCGGTATCTGTAGAGAGCTCTGTATCTAAGGTACATTTTCCAGTAACTTGTAACTAAGTGAAGTTACTTTTTACAAGTACTTTTCTATTCACTTCGTCAAAACGGTAGAAACTTTAAATCTTGAAGTATTAACACAGTGCCATGTGCCTTGATTAACGTTGAGTTAGGTACCACCTGGGAGGCGCTGACTTGATCGAACGACGTTTTAGCGAACGAAACACCGCCCATGATGTTTCATCGAACGACACTTTAGCGAATGGCGGTGTTCATTTGAGCGAACGGGAATTAGCGATGCCGTTCTAGCGACACCGATTTGTTGAATCGCTTCGGAACTCCGTTTAGGGTAAATAGCGATCTGCGTCCTTCATCTCAAACCGAAATCGACCTCATTGCGTGTTTGAAGCTCCTCTGGCAGCTGTACAAGGGAGGAGATAACTTGAAAGATGTGCGCAGTTTCTGTTGCCTGTATCATTGTCCTGGAGGTGGCTCTCTTGTGCCATAAATACAATAAAAAATACAATTGAAAATAAATTATAATTACAATCGTAAAGCAATGTAACATCGCATATATAATACCATTTCCAATAAAAAAATCGGACTCAAATTTGTCAGTTATCTAGACCGAAAAAGTTCCGAAAGAAAACAAAAAAGCTTATTTTTCTTCCGACTAACGGAAGAAAAAAAAAGAACGAGGAAGCATGAAGCCTTTCGTTCGTCGTTGCGTAGGTTAGGTGCATATGCACTCGACTCATGCGTTTCTCAGTTCCTGCTGCTGACGTCTTCTGGGTCCGTCGACGTCAGCACCGGCTCATGTGAATGCGGTATTCCTTATTTCTCTCATTGACACAAATATACCACATTTATCGAACTCGTTTTTGTGTGTATCCTTAGTATAAAATGCTTTACTTCCAATTTTTCTGACAAATTTGGGGAAATTAAATAAATAAAGTATATTTGAAGTAAATGTAATTGTACCTAGGCGCGTACCTATGTACCTTTACAAATCAGTAACTTTAACTGTAACTTAGGAGCATTTTCGAATAAGGAACTGTAACTGTATCTTAGGTAGATTTTTAAGTAAAGTTTACAACCCAGCTTTTACACAACCTAGGGGACCGTCTTACGCTTAAAGGAGTATCTAGACGGTCTAAAAAATCCGTAAAATTGCATGGTCTTTTAAAAGCGATACACGGTGACTGTGGAAGTATATTTTTAATGTTTCGTCCATGTGAAGAATATTCATATGGCATAGTAGGATAGTATTAATGTTTGGTAACTGTGAGTGATATTGTGAAATGAGTCGCAACTTCTGATCATATCTGCTTGCTTTTTGTATTAAAATATTGGCCGCGGGATAGCACGGCCCTTTAATATTCAGCTTCAACTAACCGTATAGGATACCCAGGATTTTGTAAAACCTCCTCTATTATTTTGGCTCCTTCTCTGAAATCCTCTCCTCTAAACATAAACGTATTAATCAGCATTTGGCTGTAAGGTATATCTTCCATGTTCTCTGTAAGATTGTAACTTTTATAATGCAAGAATTTGCGTCTATTAGTAGGTTTTCTACAGCGACCACGAAGGAATGTCTGGCCGTCGTCTCGGTCATCACGACATTCCGCCTGTACTTGTACGGGAGTCCTTTTCAAGTGGTCACAGACCTTCACTCGATGTGCTGGTTAGCGAGCCTGAAGGACCCATCGGAACGCCTTGCTCGATGGAGCCTACGACACAAAGAGTACGACGTGACCGTGGTCTACAAGTCAGGCCGAAAACACAGCGTCGCCGACAGCCTGTCCGGAGCCCCTGTCGAGTCAGCTACCAACTGCGCCAAAGACGACGACGACGACGATCGCTTCCTTGGCGCAGTGAGCGTTATCGGCATGGCAGCGCCCTAACGGAACGATCCTGAACTTCGCGCATTGATCGAAGAGCTTGACAAATGTAAACTGAAAATAAAGGTTTAATCGGCGAACTTGTGCTACACAAAAATAAAGAAGGAGCTTCGAGACAGTAGAAAAACGGGTGGCGATTTGGCGGCGTAACAGCAAGCGAGAGCGAGACTGACTCGACAAGGTCCCGCGCAGCTCCTTATCTAGTGTGCGTGACTATCTCAAAAGTTTGGTGCAAACGTTTTAAGCGTCGCGCGCTCGGGGCGGGAATGAACTGGCACTTTCGAAAACAAGAAAGCAGGAATAAATGATACAAGTTACGTCCGGAGCAAGAATAAACGCGAATCTTCTAGAAGGCCGTGGACGAGCGTTGCTTTCTCGGCCCAGCGGGCGGCATTGTCCCCCCTTTATAGGCGCATCGTCTCAAATGCAACGCAAAAGGAAAACAAAAAGGCCAAAAAAGAAAATACGCTGAGACGAAATAAACATGCAGCGTCACAACCCTAACGCGCGTAGAACGGCTTGAGTCGAACTGCGTGGATCACTTCGGGTCGTGGCTCGCAATGTCCTGATGGTTGGGTTCCGTCGGGGAGCACCTCGTAGTTCAAGTCCCCAAGGCTGCGAATGACCTTGTAGGGTCCGAAGTAGCGTTTAACAGTTTCTCGCTGATGCCGCGGCGGCGAATAGGCGTCCACACCCAGACCCTGTCTACGGGCTGGAAGTGAACGTCCCGACGACAATGGTTGTAGCGGCCAGCATCAACACGCTGGTGGTCTTGAATCCGGAGTCGGGCGAGCTGGCGGACTTCTTCGGCCCGTTGAGCAACCTGCTGGGTTGCGTCCGTGCTGTCGTTCGTCGGGTTGTGGGGCAGCATGGCGTCGAGCATCGCCGTCACCTTTCTGCCGTGCACCAGCTGAAAAAGTGTAATCCCAGTGTTTTTTTAAACGCCGCGGTGTACGTAAACGTGACGTAGGGCAACACCTAATTCCAAGTCTTGTGTTCCACGTCCACATACATCGAGATCATGTCGGCGATGGTTTTGTTTAGTCGCTCCGCCAGCCCGTTGCTCTGCGGGTGGTATGCTGTGTGTCCGGCGGTGGTCGGTATGGCTGCAGGCAAGGTATCTCTTGTTTCAGTTGCCTCATAAGCGAGGAGCCTCGGTACGCAATTAGGACTTGGGGAGCGCCGTGATGGAGGATGATCGACTCAACGAAGAATTTGGCTACTTCACAGTGGTTCCCGACGGAAGTGCTTTTGTCTCGGCGTACCGGGTAAGATAATCAGTTGCAACGATTATCAAACGGTTTCCCTGCGTTGACGGCGGGAAAGGTCCTGGTAGATCCAATCGAATCTGCTGCAACGGTGTAGTCGGGGCGCGATCGACTGCAAAAGGCCTGCCGGATTCGTCAATGTTTTTTTCGTCGCTGGCATTCGTGGCACGATCGTGTGTGGAAGTGGACAGTCTTCTAGTGCCTGGGCCAGGAATACTCCTCTCGGATCCTTGCGGAAGTCCTACTGCAGCCTGGGTGACCAAATGTCGGGTCGCCACGGCAGGTTTGGAAGGTCTCCTCTCGAAGACAATTGGGAATTACGAGGAGCCATGTCGAGTTGCTGTCCCCGAAGTTCTCTTTGTAGAAAATATCTTTCCGGACGGCGAATCTGGGCAGGGTACGTGAGAAGGCTCGAGAAATCGCATCCCCACGTCTCTCCAAGTGGTCGATCAGTGCGCATAGTCCAAGGACGCCGTCCCGCCGGAGCGCTGCCATACCATTAGCGCTCACTGCGCCAACAAAGTGATCGTCGTCGTCGTTATATTTGGCACAGCCGGTAGCTGACTGGGCTGGGGCTCTGGGGAGGCAGTCGGCGTCCCTGCGTTTTCGGCCTGACCTTCTACACCACGGTCAGCGTCGTACTCTTGCAGTCCTAAGCTCCATCGTGCGAGGCCGTCCCGGTGGGTTGTTTAGGCTCGCTAACCAGCACTAGCGAGTGGTGGTGGGTGACCACTCGAAAGGGACTCCGGTACAAGTGCGAGGGAATTTCGTGATGGCCTACACGATGGCCAGACATTCCTTCTCGGTCGTTGAGTAATTGCGTTTCGAGTTCGACAGCGTCCGACTAGCGTATGCGATCACGCGCTCTGCACCCTCTAGTGGTTGGACTAGTACCGCGCCGAGTCATGTATTCCTGGCGTCCGTGTGAACTTCCGTTTCGGCTGATTTGTCAAAGTAGCCGAGAATCGGTGTCGACTGGAGCCGTCCGCTTTAGCTCGTCAAATGCCTCTTGTTCTTCTTCACCCCATGAGGTGCGCGAGCGGTGTAGAAAGCTTCGCGAAATTCCGAACAGATCATCGGTAGTGCGCGCAAAGTCCCAGGAATCTTTGGACGGACTTCTTGTCGTTGGGCGGTAGAAACGGCGCTACGGCGCGAGTCTCCTAGGGTCAGAACGAACGCCTTCGTTGCTCACAATGTGGCCTAGTAACTTCAGTTCGCCGTAGGTGAACCGGCACCTCGTCGGATTAAGGGCGAGTCCGGCGGGTCCTGATTGATTGAAGAACAGCCCGAAGGCGTCGCAAGTGATCGTCAAAGTTGACCGAGAATACCATGTCGTGGTCGAAGTAAACGAGACAGCTCTGCCATTTGAGGCCCGCCAGTACAGTGTCCATGAAACGCTGGAAAGTTGCCGGCGCCGTGCAAAGTCCGAAGGGCATCGCCTAGAACTTGTACAGTCCATCGGGCGTGACAGAAGGCAGTCTTCTTTCGGTCCCGTTTGTCGACTTCGATTTGCCAGTAGCCACTCTTCAGGTCCATTGACGAGAAATAACGGGAGTGGCGCAGCCGGTCCACTGTGTCGTCCATGCGAGGGAGCGATACACGTCATTCCTTGTCTCCAGGTGGAGCAACCGGTAATCTACGCAGAATGGAAGCATTCCGTCCTACTTTCTCACCAGTACGACCGGAGAGGCCGACAGGCTGCTTGAAGGCTGGATGATGTTGTCGTTGAGCGTTTCTTGCATTTGTTTGTGAATGACCTTTGTTTTCTTTGGGGAGACCCAGTACGGCGGCCGATGCAGAGGGAGCGCATCGTCGTTGGTAACGATGCGATGTTTCGCAACTGTTGTCTGGCGTACTTTCGACGTCGTCGCAAAGCAGTCGATGAATTCAGGGAGTAGGTCTTTGAAATTTCGTTGTTCCGTGGCACTTAGCTTTTTCTTAACTTCGAGCTGCGGCGCCGGCGTACTGTGCGGCTGAGATGGCGAGGGATCATCGGAGATCACCGCGATTTCGGTGGAGATCATGGCGATTTCGGCGGCCTTCCGGAGTTCCTCAACGTGTCCTACCAGTGGTACCTCTTCGTGAGGTGCATGCTTCTCCTGGCGGAAGTTTGTCCCGAGGACCACCGTGCGCCTATACTGCAGCTCTGTTACGCCTCTTGCGACTTTTATTCCTCTTCCGAGAAGCACCTTCGACGTCGCCTTCCAGAAGAACTTCCCCGCAAGTGACTGCATCGGTCATGACAACACAAGAACACTTGACCGCGGCGGCAGGTTCACGTGGTCTGAAATGAAGTCGGACGGAAGCTGACGTCGTTTTGGATCCCCCTGGAGGCAGGATGAGCTTTCGCAGCGTCAACCTGCTTGCTCCATGTTCGATCACGGTACCGTGCTCACATAGGAAGTTCATGCCGAGAATGACGTCTCTCGCACAATCCTGAAGGACGACGAACTTGAGTGGACAGGGTCCCCGTGAATTCCGACGCAAGCAGCGCGCGTATCAACAGGCGTGATGGGGTGCTCTCCGGCGGTGCGTATTTGCAGGCCGTCATAGGGCATCGTGACTTTCCGAAGCGGCGAGAGAGCTTGCCACTCAAAATGGAGTAATTTTTTCCGGTGTCCACGAGTGCCGACGCGTCCTGGCCGTCGATGACAATGTTTAGGTTGTTGGGCACCGTTACAGAATAGTCGTCCCGATGCTTGTCGTCGCTAGAGTGAGAGGTCTCCCGCGTTCTTGGAGGATGTTTCCGACGGTCGTCTTCGGCAATTCCACCTCAGGGGTTGCCGCACTTAGTTTCTTCGACGAGATAGGTGAGACAGGCTTTCTCGGCGGGACCTACCAAGTGGCGAAACCGGACATCGTGGTGACAGCAAAAGGATCCCCGGGGAAGTGGGTGCTGGTGACGGCGGGCGAGGCACGTACTCCTCAATGTCAAACGGGCGTTTTCCACTCCTCGGGTGGAGGGCGTTCGGTGCGAACCGGCGTAGCCCATGCTGACGGTACCGGCATCGCCGGTACACGTAGTCGGCTTCCCGCAGTGGTAGCACAGCGGGCGTCCGTCAGCCTTGCGCCACACGTCTGTCTACCTTGGCACCGGGAATTCGGCTCAGGGCGCCGAGCGTAACGTGACGTAGGGACGTCCTGTCGAGGGGGCGCCGGGTGCTGCTACTGGCGGGTTGCGGGCGGCGGTCATCTGGCCATGGCGGCGTAGTTAGGGTCGGTTGCTCGGGCGGAGCGGGGTTGACAGAAGCCCGTGGTTCGATGGCTCTCTGAAGCCCTTCCTGCACACCTTCGGCGATAAACAGCGACGCCGGGGGTTGGAAGCAGACAGCAGTTTCTTGAGTTCTTCACGAACGACTTGGCGGATCATCTCGCGAAGCTCGTCGGCGCTGGTGCTGAACTCGGAGCTGGCCGATGCCAGAGTCGAAACTTCGTTGAGCCAATGGTAGTGGCGCGTGCGGGCCGTTAGCGCGCGCTGATGTTTGTTAACTGCTTCGGCAACGAATTCTTCGACGGTCGTCGGGGGGTTGACGAATAAGTCCGCCGAAGATTTCGCTTTTCACGCCTCTGATAAGGCAGCGCAACTTTTTCTTGTTGGCGGCTTGCGGGTCGGCGCGGGTACTTAGGTGTATTGCATCTTCAGTGAAGCTGTCTTCGCTTTCTTTGGGTCCTGAATCTGTGCTTGAAGAAGATCCTCCACCCGCTGCCGTCGGTGTTGACTCGTAAAGGTGCGCTTCAGCTCGGCGACGCATATGTCCCACGAGGTGAGCGAAGCCTTGTGATTTTTGACCCAGTGCCTCGCAGTACCCTCAAAAGAAAAGTTGAGGTTCTGCAGGTACTGCTAGGTGGTCCATCCGTTATGGCGTGCCACGCGCTCGTTGTGCTGAATCCAGTCCTCGACGTCCTCGTGAATCTCGGCATGGAAGGTCGTTGGCGTACGAGGGGCGACGGGCAGGTAAACAAGAGCGGAGGCAGCGGTGGGAGTCTCAGTTTGCACGCCCCGGGAGGTCATTGTTGGTTTCGTCAACATCTTCCTCTGGGGTTCCAGTAGAAGTCCGAAGTCCAGGAGTTGATCTTTGGTGCGGCGGCTTCTTCGGGTCTCGGTTGTCTCCACGGACGGTCTTCTTGAGCCGGGGCTGGGCTTGCGCTGCGAGGCCTCGGAGGGTTGCACGTTTCACCGGCTGCGGCACCCAACACCTCCACCAGAAATGTCACGGATGGAAAAGAGCTTCGACAAATGTAAACTGAAAATAAAGGTTTAATCGGCGAACTTGTGCCAAATAAAATAAAGAAGGAGCGTAGAGACAGCAGAAAATCGGGTGGCGATTTTGCGGCGTAACAGTAAGAGAGTGATACAGACTCGACAAGGTCCCGCGCTGGTCCTGATTTAGTGTGCGTGACTATATCGAACTTTCGCAAAGAAGCTTCGAGCGTCGCGCGCTCGGGGCGAGAATGGACTGGCACTTTCGAGAACAAGAAAGCAGGATTAAATGATAAAAGTTATGTAAGGAGAAAGAATAAACGCGAATCTTCTAGAAGCCCGTGACCGAGCGTTGCTTTCTCGCTCGGCCCTGCGGCGGGAAATTTAATGTTGTTTTTAACATGATTTTTACAATCCTCAGTTTAACATCAAGAAAGTATATTTCTGTGTCAGAGTACTTTTATGTAAATTTAATACGTGGGTTAAAACTGTGTGCTAAATTAATAAATTGAAGAAGTTTGTGCTCTATATCATAGGCGTAGACTATGGGGGCAACGGGGCTCGTGCCCCCCTGGTGAGATCCAGGGGGGCAGAGCCCCTCCGAACCCGGGCCTTGATCTTTTTTTTTTGCCTTGTTTTTTGTTAGTTTGTCTTTGATAATTTGTATTTTGTCTTAAATGTATAATACTTCACCCATGTTTGTGCACCACACAATAGAACGCTAAGTTGTTTGTGGGCGCTGGAAAATAAACCATTATTATTATTATTATTTCCGAGACGCTGTTTACGTGCCATGTAACGAGCTTCTATACTTTCGTTTCAGCTTCCGTCCGAGCGCAGCCAAAGGCTGAGGGACGGTTCGCAACTTCAAGAAGAGCACTCCTACGCACCACAAAGTAGTCCTCAAAAGTAATTATTTTTTAATAACTGTTTTGTGCGTAAACATAGCACAATATTCCAGATCTGTACTGCTGAGAATGATTTGCAACTTAAAGAATTAAATATCGGAAGTTTATGTTTTTATTACTATTTGTAAATGCACGTGGTTTGGTGAAAACACGTACGTCCGCTGGCAACACGGCTGCAGCGCTCGGTTTTTCTGTGGGATTTCGTTCCCGCAATGGTCGCATCATGTGCTTCGCTGCTTCCCTCACCGAGTCGCTTCAAAACGTCCTTTCGCAAAGGCACGTTTGGTCGTCAGGCGCGAGAGGTCGTGATGAATGTCTACTTTCAAATTCGGCAGGAGACTCCGGCCGCGTCGTACAGATAATCCGTTGTAAACAAGAAAAACGTCCGGGCCACTACAATTCACTGATACGCGGCGAAATCAAGGCACCCCTTTATTTGCTGATCTCATTGAACGCCGAAAAGTTGGTGGAAAGACTCCGCCTCGAGCCCTGGTATATCCAGACAAAACAAGGAAACATAAACGGCCGGGTCTTCGGGCACCTTGCAACGTGTACTAACATCTCGAAACTATGCCGAGTTGCCGAACAGGTGCAAAGCTCGGACACAGACGCCAGCGGCCAGCCTACTTACTGACATCCCCTGTGACTAAATTCCAGAACGTGAAAGGGCACTTTTTGTACTTGTGGCAGACGATACCGTCGAAACACCCGTAGCAGACGAAATACTCGACGAGTGCGGGCGGCGAGGACGACCAGCGGCGCAGCGGAGTGATACAAATGTGCAGGCGAGATTGCGTGACCTATTGCCGGCGTGTGATTGGCTCCGGCCACACGTAGCTTTGGCTGCGCTCGGACGGAAGCTGAAACGAAGTATAGTAGTATGATGTAAACAAAATAACGCCCACGTTGCCTTTATTCACAAAATACGTGGGAAATGGAATCCCAGCGTGCTTGCGTTAGCTTCAATCTCCGGTTCTGGCGAAAACATAACGCATAGCACCTCCCCCCCCCCCCCCCAGGAACTTCTCAGCCTGCCCCGGGAAAATGGAAAGTCTACGCCGCTGCTCTATATTATCTCTAAATTTTCACTATATCCTCGAGAAAACATTCATAAAAAGTGGTTTGAGTGTAACTGAGTCAAGAAGAGGTTCTTCAAATAGACAGACAGACCGACAGATATTTGTTTTTATTCGTATTTGAGTGCCTGCTGACAGCCGTGAGGTCTGGGCAGCAGCGCACAGTCCTGGGGAGTAATGAAACGATCAAGTTAAAAAAAAAAAAAGTCCACTTCAACTAACAAAGTATTGTGCGTCTGTTGTAGACGTGTGACAAGGCAAAACCATCATATAAATGTTGGCATATTCAGAAGAAAAACGTGATCCCATTGCTGCGCTGTTATTGTTAGTGGTTATTCATTAACAGTGCGGTAGTGGTTATTCATAAATGTAAAATGATCAAGTTCCAAAGTTACATGCATGAAAATAGTAACAGATTCTTACTAGTGTGAGCGGTGTACTGCCGGTCGTATCTCAATAGTCAGACCGGAAGTGCACTGCCCTATAATTTACTGCACCGGTGCGGAAATGCAGGTAAATCAAACGAAGCTACCCTTTGCTGTATAACGTGAGTTAATGATGCACTGTAAAAAATTGTGCGGAAAGCATTAGTGGAATGTTTTCTACTACCGATGGGTTTTTGTTCGCTTAAAAAATAGAGAAACCACACCTTCCAGTGCTACTACGTGGACCTTCACAAGCCTTTAACTTTCTTTGTGTGATACCACAATATTTTTATATTCCCATCAAAACTCGTGCACCATAAACCTTACCACGGGAACAACTGAGAATATGTTTATAGTGCACAGTGCTTCCTCCAGGTGACGCAATATCTTTAATGTCAAAATGGCGACTGGTATGGGTTACGGAACTTTGTCGAGCGCAGCCAAGAAGCTGGGCCTGGTAGCAAGATCGCTTCGTTCCGGGAACAGAAGAATCTAACCACTTTTCATTAGAACCGTTTCTTGGTCAAGGCTTCTTAGTGTAGGCTCAATTTAGAACAAACACAGATCTACGAAGATTATTTTTCACGATATAAACAGAGTTGCTTAATAAACTAGTATTTTTGCCAGCCGTAGTGATGCCAGATGCACTAAACGATTGCCGGACAAAAAAGGTCCGTACGACAAAACTTAAGAACAAATCCGTATTCACGAACCGAAATTATAGAACGTTTGCGTAGGTTGAGATGGAATCCTACGACAGCTACAGAGGTGTTTTTTTACCATCAAATCCACATGGCCGAATACGCTCGTTTACGTCATCGTGACGACCAGCTGGCATTTATTTTTCTACCGGCTCACTGCGCGCGTTCCGACCTCAAGCAGAAAGAGAAAACAAACAGGTACTTGAAACTGAACGCCGCGGAGTCGAATGCTGGAATCACGGGTACCCAGAAAAAGCTACGGCGGCAACAATCCTACCGACCAAGCGACCGCCAAGGACTAGCTAGGAACTCTAGGCCTAGAAAGCCACTCCGACGCAACGTTGCTGCGACGTCCCTGGCCAAGACCGTCGCCCACTACTGGCTGGGTTGCTGAATGGAATATGCCTCGCGCGAACTTTGTGGACCCTTCCCGTATGAACAGTTTGAAACCTGATCTCTATTATCTGGTAAAGGGGCCGTTCTCTTCGCTTCGTCGTTCCCTTGTTTTGAGAGGTAGCGGTGACGAACACTCTCGTCAAAAGGGAACACTTTCCTTGATTCCGTCTTCTTTTCTGTGTGTGATACAGCTCAAATGAACGCCGTATGACTTGTCTTCGTAACATGGGCGCCTACCCCTTTTTATTGTATGTTCCTCTTTTATTTCGACATGACGCCAACACATGTCGGGTTAGAGTGGTGTTTGCGATCTACGCAGTGCCAGTCCAACGTTCCTCTGCAGAGCGTCACGTTGGCATCGACTGCGATTGTCTACTGGCCCGGTGATTTATATTGTAGGTTGTAGAAAATCGTTCCGAAGCTGCTACCAAGAAATAGTTCAACAGCGCTGTGCCAGCGAGGTTTCGCTTCCATTGTGAACAGGTATTTACGTGGCTCTTTCTGACACTTTTGCAGTTCAAATATATCTTCCTGGACATAGGCTCCCTCTTGCAAACACGAGGCCACGAAAAACGCCATGGCGATTTGTTTCCATGTGCGTCGCGTTGCCGAGTCGTTATGGTTGTCTCCTATAGCAACGATGATAGTTGTGTTGACTTCATAGCGATCAAATTCGTTGCAGTCGACCAAGGCGGTTATCCCATCCTTCACAAAGCTTGGCATTGGGACCAGTTTATATCGACATTTGTCGATATTACACCGCCCTGAAACGATCCCCAAACAAGCGTTGCCGGAAAGGCCGTCTACGTTTGTGTTCATCCGAAATTCACATGCTCCGATCATGCCGAGCCCTACGATTGGCTGTTCGTGTTGTCGAGGACGCTGTCGCCATAGCAACAGCCCGCTCTCACGGTAATCAAGAACTTGCGGGACACCCGAAATTTCGTTTTCCTGTAAAAAAACGTCGCTTTTCTCCTCTCACTTAAGAAAGCGTGCGTGAATACCGATTTCTCCAGTTCTTACAATGTGCGTAGCTTACGAACGTCTTAGCTATTTTGACGTAGCCTAACACTTTCTTCGTGAATCTTGTCTCTGATTATTGATGCAGCAAATTACTAAAATCCTCGAATACCTGGAATCCGAAAGTCCACTCTAATTACTCGAGCAATCATTATTAGATTCAAATTATAAACTCGAATCTCCTTAAATTCCTTCAGATCTGGGAGCGTGTTGTCGCATACTTCTATTCTAACAATAATGCAGCAATGTTCAGGTATTTAATTTTGCTAACATCAACTGCCCTTAAAAAAAAACACTTAATGGAGCTATTTTGATTTCGCAGTCACTTTTTGTGCAATTAATCTTGTACCACAAGAAAGTTAAACTCGGATTCTTTTGTATTTTAAGAAAAACAAATAATAAGGTCTAGTATGGTCAGACTCGAAGAAGGTACATAAAAGAAAAGCCTGTAGGGTGATGACTGCTGAGAAAACAAAGAACATATATATGCACGCATAAGCCTTATATACAGAGTAATACTTTTCATTCCAAACAGATTCTTTTAAGCGTCATTACTGTTACGCGAATGCCGCTTTCCATATGTTTCTTGAGCTCAGCGGACACTCGATGGGCGAACAATCGTCCCAGTTAGGTGAGTAATTAACTAAGCTTGTTAATTAACTTTTTTAATTAGTGCAAATAAACTTATGGTTCCAATTAGAAACTTACTGAGCGTTATCGAAAACCACTAAATCAACTCTATTTAGAACGACTTGAAACTCGTAGAAACTCGGGGCGCTCCAAAGTTACCAATCCCGAAGCAGGCACAAAGCTGGCAGTGGCGGAACGCAACGCGATAACGAGACTAATCATCCGCGTTCCACCAATGCTGGCTCTGCGCCTGCTTCACGAGTGGTAACTTTGGCGCGCCCCCGAGTTTCCCACGAGCTTCAAGTCGCTCTAAAAAGAGTTGAGTCAGTGGTTTTCGACGACGCTCAGTAAGTTTCTTATTGGAACCATGCGTCTATTTTCACTTAGTAAAAAAATAATTAACGAATTTTAGTTAATTAATCATCATACAGTGATGGTTATTTGCCCCTCGAATGTCCGCTGAGCTCGAAAACATATAGTGAAGACGGCATTAACGTAGCAGTAAATGTGCCTTTTTTAATGTTTCGAATTAAAGATATCACCCCGTATACCACATATAAAATACACAGGAAAAGAAGAATATAAAAATAAGGTAGTTTCATCAATGAGCTAAAATTATTTGCAGGCTAAGACAATATATCCATGCCATAAACATAAAAAAGATTACGTCCTGATGTGAGCTACATTAAAATTAAATATATAACGCTAATTGAAAAGTAGTCATCAAGACACTAAAGAAAAAACAATGGAATTCAGTAGCTTTTAACCGACAAGTTCAGGAATGCATAATGTCATTTCCAGACCCATAAAGTGTAATTCGTTTCTTAATTATCATTTTTCATTATTATTAGCGTGTTTTCATGTTCAAACACCCTTTATTTAATCGCACTTCATTCTCGCGCGTTTCGCACACACTGTATAGTATAGCTAGTTTCGTCCATGCAAGATATACTGTAGTATAAGCGAGTGATTTTTAACCGGTACAGCTTGGTGTTACATCGTATCTCATCAAAATAAATGACCATAAAAGCAAACTCAACGCTTCGGCTCAGTTACCTAAAATTATGTATTTCCTAACAAAACCAATGTTCATGAAGACAAGGGGAAAGATTTGTTACAGTTTGATTGGCCCCATGCTCCAAACTACAACATCTGTAAAGCAGGTGTCGAAATGTAATCTTCTGCATATTCCAATCAGTCAATAAAGCAAATTGTCAAAAAATATATAATATACAAAACTTTAACAAAAATTGTACATAACAACTGTTCATCGAATTTAGGTGATTTGGTTCAATACTATTTTATCTGACTAGATGCATATCAATGGTTTTTTTTCAATGTCAGTATTTATTATGCTAGACACGTTGATAATGTTGGAACACTGCATAGTGACTTTATGATGGCCATAATTTACTTAAACGAATGATACTTTCAAAGGTTTCATATCCCGTTAGGGATATAAATACGAATTAATGCAGATTGTTGGGCTAGTTGGTACTGGGAATTTGACGACATGATGGCGCTTAAGACAAGCGACAAAAGGGAAGACTAGAAAACACTGGAGCGCTCCGCGTTGTCTAGTCTCCCCTTTTGTCCTTGTCTGAAGCGCCATCATGTCGACCAATATAAATACGCTTTGCTGCTACTTAAGCTGAAAATTTTAAGATAGCACTTCTTGATCGCTTTTTGTATGTCTAGCACACATTGGCAGTACCTATAAGAATGTTATACGAAATTTACAAAAACGTGTTTTATATATACAGTCGACACCTTTCCAAGCATACAATATTTCGAAACCACAACACAACTTCAGAAATATTAGTAGCAAACTGTTTACGCAAAAAATTCCATTTAAAAAAAAACAAAAACATCACACGTATGAATTTTGTCCCAAACAGTCTTGTGCATGTTACTAGAAAAAAAGTAATCAATCACAATTGCAATTACATCTGGTTAAAAAGTATTCAATTAGATTACTCGATTACTTGAGAAGAAAAGTAATTGGTTGTAAATATAAAAAAAAATTTCCGATTACTTCACAGTTTTGAAACGACAGACTTTTTCTTCCGGTTTAAAACCGGGTCTTTTAAACTGTCTTATAATGAATTAAAATCGCCGAATTATAAAATACTTATCTTATTCCTCCAATTTCGATAAAATATCCTCCTCTCGAAAAACTTGTTCCAAACCTTTTTTTTTGTAGGAAGCTTGTACAAAGGTCCCCATTAGAAAGAGGATGGAAAAATGTATGCTCGAAGTAATTTTAATACTTTCAAAAGTAATCTTATTACTTTTTTGATTACTTTCTAACATATTCAGGTGGTCTTGAACCACTTAAAAGCGTTAAGTATTCTTACAAATCTATTTCTTTCGATGCGTCTTTTATATAACGGTGTCAATTATTGGTACTATAGGAGCTTATGGTTCTGTCAGTAGGAATGTGACTTCGTTTTCAATCCACGTATGATGACCTTGATTCGTTGTTGTCGAGAGTCGTAGTGCATCGCTACACAGCTGGCTGTGCAGGAAATTAATGGATGCATGGTCTGACATGTTTTAAAAAAAACATTTTTACACATGTACTCAGGACGGTAGAGCTGTATTTTTGCAGTTTTGAGGTTCTACCGTTTTAATAATGCCGGTCTTTTCCTTGGTCGAACCGCGGGCTGCGGTTTCTACTGCGCACATCAAAGCACGCCAAAGCACATGGCTACATATAAAGGGGGACTAGACTGCATCTTTTTTTTCCTTCGTAAATGTTTAATACTATGCAATCCGTAATTACTCGCTTTTGATTTGTCTGCAAGTTACTCCAGGAGCATTAGGCCAACAACGAGACAAAATTCTGAAGCAGCTCATATACAATGTTCACAAACACTTGGTGCTCTTTTCAAAGTTCATCACTGCCTCTACAAAACGTCATTTGTTTACGATTGCAGTTGCCATGGAAGCGACACCCCAAGCAGAGAGCGTGCAAGGTGCCCATCAAGTGAAGCGTTCCGGAATTGATACCTGCTGGCATGTGCCTGCGCTGGGGACTCTCGCGTTCCTCGTGGCCTCGACTGGAGACGAAAATTCTGGATTTTTCTACGTTGCACTCATGGATGAGTTCAACACCGACAGATCACGAGCGTCGTGGCCCACCACTGTGATATCAATAATGCTTCATCTAGCAGGCATGTTCCAATCTGTGCAAACACCCAATATACCAGATTACCGCGTTCCTTAGCACGTTCAGGGCCGGAAATCAGAGCCGCCAAAGCAGGTTTTCTGCTTGCCGCAGTAAAATAAAATAAAACAGTCCTTGGTCATCGCATAAACCCGTGGAGCACATAATGTTTCACTAAGGCGTTACGCGTGTGTTGTGATTTGTTTTGCGTGGTTACGGGAAGCTTTTGTGTGGCCTCCGATGCCGTGCACCCACAACACATTCATGTGCTTTTCCGGTTTATCAACGTCATCAAGACAAGTTTAGATTTTTTTTCACGAGTTTTCGTTGCGCGTTTTTTTGCGGGTCGTTTTGAGGAACCCCTAATGATGTAGAACCCCCCCCCCCTCTCACCATGAGCTCGCCGTAATGGTGGTACCGCGAGTCATCCCTACCGAAAAACCCAGATGGCTTTTTCACGATCTGATTATAGAACTGGAAGACTATTTCTGAAAACCTAAAATCCAGATTGCAGACGAAAAGAATAATTTAAATAAAATACTTAAAATCTAGACGGAATCCAGATAAAATTCCGGTTCGATATTCCAGATGGCGAAATGTCTTATTGGGTTTCCCGGTAGGGAGGGTTTTAGTTTAAAGACGCCTAGCACCGTGATCAAATAGTCAGGTGAATTAACGATGCCCTTTCATCGAGGAGCCACCGTGACGAAGCTCGGCACTGTGATTTTTCCTCTCGTTACCACGGACAGCACCCACTAGTGCCTCGACCTTTCGGGAACCCCAGCGTGCGGCTGTTTGCAACGGGTTGGCTGCTCCATTACGGAGCTTTCACAATTATCCCTTTGTTTTTGGCCAATTTGAGGTCCCAGTTTCCGGCAAGTGGTATATTTAGCGCGTAAACAAGTTTCTCGCACAAAGATACCATACCACGAAAAAAGTGCTTCGGGTCAAGCTGCAGCTCCGGATACAGATGTTTGCACGGATAAGCTCTATTTTATTTTTCTTCAAAAGTGAGATCCTGCGCACAGGAAGGCTGAACGCTAAACCTGGGCGCCGTTTTGCTTATCTCGCGGCTGCGGCCGCGGCTGCAGCCAAGATAGATTTTTATGTCACGTGACCAGCTCTATCCATGGAGACATGGAAGTAACTCGAGTCTCCACCTGTTGGCAGAGGAATTCATGTCGCTTCGAGCACAAAAGTTCGATTTTCCTCGCACGAACTGACCACAGGGACTTCCAATTTGAGTACAATTAACCGCAGCCTTACGTTTCAAGAGCGGCAGGTGACGTTACGGCCGGGAAGGTCAATATGAGCCGAACGAAAAGAAAAATCACGCGAGACAAAAGCAGTGTCGTTCTATTTATGTATCTGCGCCTGCAACCCTCCTCGTCGTCTAGTGGTTGCAAAGCCGGTACTTGTTGTCGCGGCATGAAAGTTCTGGGTTGTAGCTTGTTCACACTTACGAATTCGCAGGCGAATCCGCGGGAAAATTGACGCCGGAAGGGGGAATCCCCTTGCAGGCGACGGAATATTCGATCGCGGGAGCAATCGGACCACGACCGATTTGTCCGCGCAAAAAAAGTTTCCACACCGTCGCAGCCAATCGGAGCGTCCAGAGTGAAATGGCGCTTGCTGGAGCTACATCCTGGCCGAGTCGCCCGAGTTGTTCGGGTTGCCGCCGGAGTTTTGGAGCTCTCAGCTTGCGCAAATAGCGCCTTCACTGGTATCGTTGTGTCGGCATGCAGGAATGCTAAATTATTCAACCCTGTTCGACAAGAGGCATCTGAGCAACGAAGACAGTGCCCAGAAAGAAGATCTGTGGAATACAATTAGCGTGATTTAGTAGTACACACGTTGTCCCTATTTGCTTGTTATTTTAATATTTCTTTCTCGTATTGTCGAGACGATGTTGGGAATTGTCCTGGAACTGCGAGTTAGCGTTAACTACAAAGGAAATCTGCGAGAAATTTTTTTTAATACCACTCGAGCCAAGGGCAGTCTGCTCTGATATCAGCGAGAAACCCGGGCCCCGCGTACGTGACGGGTGGCAACAAATGTGAACGGCTCCGTCTTTTTTGTTCAGTAAATTCAGTCGGCGACAAGAAAGTTTTTCGCAGGTGTGAACGCCGCCTTCGAATCGCGCCACAATTAACGTTTTTCTTTTTTTCTTTGTGGCACTTTTTATTTATGAACCGTCACAACTGCAGTATGGGTTGATACTAAATAGGTGCCTGGTGTTATTGAAAAAAAGTTCTAGCAAGTACCCTATATATTAAAAAAAATGAAATAGTAGTTGCTGGGGAAATGATGCTTGTTTCGGCCCCGTTTGTATGGTAGTTATACCGATGCTGTTATCTTGGCTTCCTTTTAATGAACATTGTGAAACGATTGTATTAGGACAATAACTTAGCTTGGTTTTTTTTCTTCCCGTGTATGGATTGAACAGGTGGGACAGGCAATAAAAATGGTGCACTGCGCAGTCGCGGTTAAAAGTACGACATAACTGTTAAAAAGTGCGACACACGCACAAAATTACACATTAGTATAAAAGGGAGAGAAGTTTAACCGTGGCTCGATTCGAACCAGTAACTTTCACGCCACGACCACGATTAGACGCATATCATGGAGAATGCAGGAAATGGTGTTCCACGCGTCGCACGTGCAGGCGTCTGCGGCAGTAACTGTTCTAAAGCAAAAGCCTAAACCAAATGGCATCTTGCACGCGCGTTCGTCAACGCTTTATTTTGGTTATTTACTTCGAATCTTTATACGGGGAAGGCGTGCGCGTGCGGCGCGTGGAACACCATTCCCTGGATTCTCTTTGATGCTTGGGTAATTTAGAAATAGCTCCATCGCAGCTTTGTTACCATTCGACTACAGCAGAGGCCGGAAGATGCCTCGCTGGCGCCGACATATAAATGCAGCGCCTCTGCTTTTGACTCGCGTGATTTCTCTTTTTATTTCGCCTAATATTGACCTTTGCAGGCCGTAACTCTCTGCTTAACATGTAAGGCTGTGGTTAGATGAACTCGAATCGCAGTGCTCTGCCCCTGCGGTCGGTTTCTGCGAGCCAAATCGAACTTTTTTGTGCTCGAAGCGACACGGACATTTCTGCTATTAGACACGGACGCTAGATACTTCCATGGCCCCGTGGAGCTGGTCACGTGACATAAAAATCCATCTTGGCCGCAAACCGGGCCGCAGCGGTGAGATGGGTTCACCGGCCCCGGGGCCCCAAATCTCAACACTCGACGGGAAAGTCGAAAGTCGGCGTGAAATCCGGCGGCTATGATTGGCCGGCCCCAAGGTCAAATGCATGCGGCGTTGGCCAATCACGGCCGCCGGATTTCTCGTCGGTTTTTTCGCCAAGTGTATATACTAGGGGCCCCTGTTGCAGTTTATTATTTCGTGTCACTTTGAGTTCGACCTTATTCGATGCTACGATACAACAGAACCAATCAAGTAGTCCCAAATGTGCACAGTCGCGGCGCTAGTTGTCTTTGCGGATTCCTGTAGCCGGAAAATCCAATCACGAACCGAAACAAAAACACAGGATTCCGGCGTATCCACGGTTCATGATTGTTTCAGCCGATAATAGCAAGAGCACAAAAAAGGACGACCGTCTTGTCGGTGCACTTTTTCCGGCTGCTCGGTTGGCTTACTCAGTTCTTAGCGTCTGCTGCAGTCGGACTTGAGTGCAACAGAGTAGGCGACCAGAAATTGAACGAGAGGAGGACATGAGAACGCGCGGTGACGTCAGAACGACAGAGCTCTGGTTGGAAGGATTAGTGGGCCGACCTAAAGCTTTTGTCTCCCCCGCACTCGTCGACCACGCGTTCGAATGCGAGAGCCAAACGCCGGACGCCTGCGTTCCGTGTTCCTAACGCGTTCGACGAGTGCAGTGGAGACAAAGGCAGCTAGGTTTACGTCAACCCACTAATCATTCCAGCCAGAGCTTGGCACTCTGACGCACCCGCACGCTCTCGCCTATCCCTCTCCCCCAGTTTCTGAGCGCATAGTAGTGGGCGACGCGCGAGAGGGACTACAGCATCCGACTGTCGCCTTAATCGCGCTTTTGAAAGAAAGAGAAAAAAAAATTCAGAAGCTGTCAGTGATAACAAGCATATTACGTAACCATTGACTAGGTGTTAAATAACTTCAATTCAAGAAAAATCGGTTTTGTTTTCCTTTTTGCGCTTAGTTGCGAGTTCTTTTGTTTTGTTTTTTGATTCATACAAAGAACAACATTCTGGCAGTGAAACCA
Organism: Ixodes ricinus; assembly: GCA_037355805.1. NCBI lineage: Eukaryota > Metazoa > Arthropoda > Arachnida > Ixodida > Ixodidae > Ixodes > Ixodes ricinus. The sequence goes on from JAZHYW010033339.1 coordinate 60,672, forward strand.
GAGACAACTCGCTTTCTAAAAACACGTCCCTGATAGTTCACTGCGTAGATGCAAAAACAGTAGTGAGTGTAGTTCACTCACTAAATGACACGAAATCTGCACAATGTGACCTATAGCGCCCTTCCTTCGCTCGACTGTAAGTACTTTTCAGGCCGACAGCGATCATGAATCCAAAGGTCTAATATTGTTACCTTATTTATCATCAAGAATGTTGAACTCTGTTTAAAAGAACAATGTTTAACTAAAACGATTGGGTTAACCAACACCACTTAGATAAGCAGAAGGCCTTGGCACGCGTCATCACAGTCAGATCGATCGAGGCCTGGGATTGGGCACGAGTGCTGCGTCAGTGTTCGGCCGGGGCTCGTGTTCAATCAGCGCGTCGAAGGTCGGACTCGGGCCCAATAGCCGAGTTAGCGTGGTCCGACTTTGATGACATTTCATGAAGGGAGAGGAGGCGATGCGGAGGTTTTGATTATTCTAGGTGGTGCTGGTTTAACACGTTCAAAGCTTCTATGCAGTCTCTGTCCCTTAGACTCTCCGCAGACCAGTGACGCAGCACACGTGTTCAATCCATGCCCCGCGTTTGCATTTGTAGGTTGCGCTGATCATTCAGGTACTTCGGCCTTGTCTTCAAAAGGTGTTCCACGGCCACGCTGAAAAATGGCCTGGCCTGCACGGAGAGCAAGGAGGGGAAAGAAAGCTAGCCCAAGCAGCACAGATTTGGCCAATCATAACCCAATGGCTGGCAATGGTCCTTTGGCCAGTGGCCAGACACGGCGAGCCATTGGCCGATGACTGGCCTTTATCTGGCAATTCGCCAATGGCCATCAGCATTCAGCCAAACATTGGCCGATGCATGGTCACTCTTTGGCCACTGGCCAAGGGCCATTGCCAGCCATTGGTCAATGATTGGCCGAATTTATGCTGCTTGGGAGAGTCTCTTACCCCACTCCCCCGAGCCTTGAGGGGAGGAACCCACGGGTGGATAGTATGTTTGCGTCACTTTTTTTCAGACAGAAGAAGTTTTAGGTTAGTTCAGCACGTGTAGCTGCTTCTATGGGCAGGCCGCCCCCGCCGCTTCAGAACCTTCTGATAGCCTTCTCGTGGGGCGCTGGTTGGAAGGAGTCTACCGCGACCTCCTTTCGGTATCAAGTCAAACGGCTTCGTTGCTGAAGACGTGGATTATTGACTTTATATTGCCCTAAGCGAACCGGTACCTTGTCGGCATGATATTAAAGTCAGTGCCTTTTATAGTCTAGAGTACCGGCGTCAGGAGCTGGAGCTGTTTTTACGTCTGTTAAAAAAGTATTTTGATCAAGGTGTAGGCTCAGCTCAAGGAATGCTTTCATTAACGTAATGCATTCTCACTCTATCTTATATATCCTGCTAAGTCAGCTCATTATGTAACCTGTTTTTTCTGCCTCATTTGAAGGTGCGTTGATCTGGCTACTACAGCGATGGTTTTCGATATACCAAATCACGCATATTGGAGGTCTACTCACCTGGATCGGCATGATAGCTTCGACATTTGCACCAACTCTTCCCTGGATGGTGATCACATTTGGCCTGATTTATGGTAATATACCTTTTCTAAACGAGACCCATATGTATTAAAAATTGTTTGTTTAAATTGTTTGCAAACTGCTTTATCCTTCTAGACCAATGCGTTGAACCCATGTGGAACATTATAGACGAAAACTAAAATAGGTGTCACCACAATATGGAGCGTAGTAAGCTAGAAGGTGACGTCTTAGAAAAAATGCGCTAGTACCTATTTTATAAAGCTGGAGCAGAAATATCATATGTGAATATTTTGACGATGCGTTCGGTGATTTTTCTTCATCGAACACTCAGCTGGTCAACACATCATTACGACCATAATTTCACAGAATGATTCGTACATGTTTATAATTAGCTCCAATATAATGACACCTAGAAACTTATCATTTATATGAGTCATTTCTTTTTTTCTAACGAATCTGACTGATTCACTTGACTAACTGCCTCATTGTACCTTCAGTTAAATCCACTCCCGGCTGCCAAATTAAAAACTTTACCGCAATGACTCAGTCACCAGAGCAGCCGCGCTACATACTCCGGTTCAAACACTTAAATATCCCATTATATCATTAGGTTGTTGGAGCGGTGCTTTGCGACCGAGTGTATATTTGAAGTTCGGGTTTTTAGGTGCCTTGAAGAAGTGTCTAACCTGTGTGTCATGATGATTTTAACCCGAGACTGGAGCAGAAGAAAAAAATATTTTTCTACAGAAAGGAACAGGAGCAGACAACGTCTGTCCCTGTTTCGAGGTAGGAGATGGGAGTTCACGAACTTTTCGTCTAAACCAGAGGTATCACGGTGTGTGTGTCGTGGTTCACAAACATTGTATTTTTTTTTACCTTAAGAAGTTTATCCTCGTTTTCACCTCAAAAACAGTTGTAAAAAAAGTCCAGCTCCTCGCGGAGCACCACTAATTTCCCTTCTTACGTAGAGAATTAACATATATGTAGGTGCGTTTAAGATTGGATATGTGTTAGCTTGCCAAGACACACACGTTTAAAACGCCAAAGGGATGGCTTTTTGCTCTACAACCAAATCGTGTAAGAACTAGTTCGCGAGGCGGATCAACAATGCGCAAAACTCCCTTTTTTCTTGTGGTCAAAACAAGTATAGAAGGTTTTTTTTCTAAACCAAAAGGTGGTTCAGCTTTGTAAGTTGTTTTAATTAGTTTTTTGGGGTGGGTGAGGGTTGTGCGCGTTAACCTTAAAATACAGGATGTTCGGTAGTTTTGTGACGGTTGTGATTCTGTATGTAAGGGAGTGGTTGAATAAAAGTATCAGGTGAGTTAGAGACGTCGTCTGTCACTCTTACGTTCTCTTCCACTGTACAAAATGTTCCTCCTTCTGCCCTAGTCTTAGGTTAGAATCATCATGGTAAACTTCCACCAGCTCGCGTGCGTACTGTTTGTAACTTTGCAAACTGTTGTGTTTAGCATTCTATACCTCCCTTGCAACGGAGAGTCCCCAAAGCTGCCGCGAAATGGCGAGTGTCTTGGAGAAAAACGAACCGTGTTTTAGCCATCGCACAAATAAAATACTCATCGCCGAACTCTGAGTTCCCACATGAGTGCAGTGTCTACGCCTCGTTTTACCTTAATTAAGTCGAAGCGTGGTACACGCTACGAGATAAGAGGAGAAACCAGGCAGCGCCAAAAGCGCAACGCGTTACCATCGCCTAAAGCACTCAAACTCAGTGGACACGCCGTCACCATTTGATTTTAACCTGTCCATTAGTATTAGTGTGTCTTCTTGCCTATGACTGTGCTTGAACTTCTGACCCAAAGGTGTATAGTGGTTCAGATTCGTGCCCAATATTTCGGGTCATCGTGTAATCAAAATTAAAAGTTTCAATACGCAATTTCTATTGAGACAGTGCCGACTAACGGTGTCCGCAATTCTACGGAAGCTGAATGGCATCGACTGCCGGAAAACTAACCACATTTTTCTCAATTAAAGTTTATGTGAAAATCACTTTAAACTTTTGTATGAGGTAACGCCAAGCTTTGGAAACTCTTTCTCTCAGTGGCTAGCACCAAATTCCGGGCGAGTCCGGTACTTCGGCGAAGCATAGTTTATTTGAGCGACTCGTTTTTCCCACTAGCACTCGTGAAGCAACGCGAGTCGCCGCACGGTGGATGGTCTTCGAAGCGCTGGCCAAAACAACAAACGGAAGCAGACATCGCTGTCATCAGAGACTCAAAACGTGTCTGCCTGAATCTCCGTCGAAACTGCGGCCCCAGAGCAATTAAAAACGCAAAACAAACGTCTGGCTTATCCACCTAAGCTGTTCAAAGATCGCAATACTCCTCAGTGTTACGTTTTTCGGACTTAAAGGGCAACTCCGGCCAAAACTCAAAATAAACTAAATTACTGGTATCGCTGTAGTGACACAAAATACGACCCGAGCCAAAATGTTACGTCCGGGGGACGCCGCATTCTCAACTAATCGCCGATAATAAAAATGCGACCCGCCGCGAGCCGCTGCTCCTTAGCGGGTGGCGAGCGAGTTGCCGATCGCTAAAAGCAACATTGGGCCGTGACGTCAGTATCGTTCTCTTTTTTCCTCCGGTCCGGGCGTTGCGCGGAGTGCGCTTCTTTGATTCGCTACCACCGCTACTCAGGCTTGTGATTGGCGTGTTTAGCCGTTGCTTTTCTCTGTAGCCCTTGTAGCTTCGGTAAAGCATTTTGTTTATTTGCTTGTGAGGACTCCAAGACTCGGTTTAGCGAGCAACTCGGTGCGCCCAAGACTGCCCAGCTGTTCCTCGAAAGATGCCGAGTACAACTTGTAGCGCTGAGGGCTGCTCAAACAATTAACCCGCTGCGCAACCCGGAGATGCTTTTTCACAAGTTTCCAACGGACCGAAAATCGGAGAAGGTGCGGGTGAACGCTGTTCAACGAGTGGACTTTGGACTTCGGCTTTTGCGCGCCCGGAGAAAAAGAACGAAAAAACAGACGTGCACAGCCCAGCACACGTGTGTTCGGGCGCCGCGGCCCACGCCGGAGAGCCTCAAAGCTTCGTGTCTGGGACTGACCCGCAGCGCGAAAGCGAGAGGGCCCCAGTACTGTACTATCACGATTAGGGGTGTCGCGAACCGGCCGAGGTTCGAGTTCGACCAGGTTCGACTTTTTCGAACTTTTAGTCGAGAGTTCGACGAACCTTGTAATGAGGTTGGACTCGTGTGCGCATGCGCGACAGACTGGCCACTTGGCTTGGCATTGGGTGGTGATGGCTAAGAGATTAATTAAGGGCAGCGCTGTTTGGTTATTTCAGTTAATACAGTACAAAAAATAAGTTATTAACGTCTTCAGTGATTAGAATCGGTTTCTTTTAATTGCAACTGTTCATAAAATAAAATAACCCTTTGCACAAAAAAAAAGATTCTCCAAACCTAGAGATGTTTGTACCAAGGTCTGGCTACACTGTCCACAAAGTCGAACCGGTCGAATCTGCTAAAAAGTTCGAAGGTTCGTCGAACCTTCGACCTACAAATCCGGTTCGACAAAAGTTCGCGACACCCCTAATCACGATCAATATGAGTGCGAACACCGCTCCCGCGTGGCCCGCGGTACTATCAGTGTACCCTGACGATCTTTGAAGCGTCAGTGCACTCTCGCGGTCGAGACATATCGTTCTAGCGATCGCCGCACCACTCTGCCCTTCCGGGTCGTCTGCTAGCGAAAAACGGTCGGCAAAACTGCGAAACTGTTCACCAATGACGGAGCGCATTTTTCGCTAGCAATGTGCGCCAGGAGAAATTACTGTATAAATATTTGTAGTGCAATCTTTTTGATAAGGAAGTATTAGTAGTTTATTCCCATGACTCCGATAACAAGACCCGATACTTCGCCGACGCCTTTAAGCATGCAGCGTATTGCTATAGGAGGTATCAAAACAATCTACTAATACTGCCTATTATTTACTTCACGCGAGTTTTGCGAGAGCAAAGGACCACCAATGTGCACAGGCAAGAAGCGAGCGCGGTGCGAGCGTGGTTGATACCCTTCATCATAGAAAACAGTTGATAAAAACGACGATTGTGAAGACACACACAGGACGTCCTCGCCGTTTTTTTCGCACTGCTTTTTTTCGCTAGCAGACGACCCGGCAGTGCAGAGTGTTGCGGCGATCGCTAGCGTAGCGAGGATATGTCTCGACCGCAAGGTGCAGTGATGCTTCAAAGAGCAGTCGTCGGGGGGCACAGACAGTAGCGAGTTTTAGTAGACCGTGTTTCCTCCGCTAAGCCCTTCCGCTACCCGGAACTCTACAGCCAGGGCCATCGGCACGCAGGCGCATTGGCAGTTTTTTCGTAGCGGAGGGCTAGCGGAGGGGAAACACGGTCCACTAAAACTCGCTAGACCCGCGGGCCACGCGGAGCGGTGTTCGCACTCATACTGATCGTGATAGTACGTCACTGGCAGCGCGGTGTAGAGCAACGCCGCTCCATTCACGGAGCCCCGATGACAATTTAGGCCTAGCGACGAGTACGGAAAACCGCACACACGGCCACAGCCGCCGAGTACGGCACCGAACGAGTTCACTCGTTTTCCAGTCGCTAGCTTTTGGTATACAAGCGACGAGTATGGCATAGCGCACGCACCGCGGCGGCCGCCGAGTACGGCACCGAACGAGTTCGCGGGTTTTCCAGTCGCTAACTTTTGGGTATACGCAATAACTCTTGCTACATATGCTGGATAAACTACCACGTATACAGAATTAAAACAAAATCAGCTTACCTCCTATCTTTGAGACGGCTAGCGCAACAGAGGCAGGTGCCGCTCGGCCTGCGAACTTGTTGAACGAGAACGATCCTGACGTCACGTTCACATAGCGGCTGATTTCCAATGTTGCCGGGGCCTCGAGCAGCTAGATTCGGTTTTGTTGGCTGCGCCCCAAACAAAACTTTGAGGCGTCGATATCTTTAAAACGACGCACAATAACGAGAAAAAAATTACACCTTGCAATTCAGGGACGCTGACTGCACTAAACACAGTCATAATCCCGAAATCGAAAGTATGGACCGGAGTTGCCCTTTAACCCAAGGGGAATGGTGGGATAAACAAGAGAGGCAATAAAACATCAACAGGAGACGCGTGCAAGTCGTCATATGTTAGAACCATTGAGCGTCGTTTTTTTTCATGAACAGTATTATATTTCAGATACTTTAGCTTACACAAGGTGTCCCACATAACTTGCACCAAACTTTAAGAAAAAACGCTCTGCCGGATTGAAATTAACTGTACGTTGTTAGGAAGCGTCTTACGAAAGTGCATACATTTGTTTTAGTGCGCCTACATATTTAATTAATTAAGATGAATTAGCTAATTGTAATGACTAGTTTAAGGACTGAGGTGCGAATTGGAAAGTTGTAGAGTACATTGAAAAGAACCAATTAAGGTGCCGGTTACATGATGCGCTTTGCGCGCTTCTTTTATTTTGCCTGAAACAATCCCCGCAGTATATAAAAAAATTCATGACAATGTGCGTTCCGCGATGCGCTTGCAGCGCTCTCAGACGGTTCTGATGGAACGAAGCCCTGCTTATCACTGGCGAACTGTCCGAGACAGGGCTTCGTGTTGGAGTAGGCGCCAAAGAAAGTCGCGAGCACCTGCTGCAGCAAAGCTCTGCTGCGGACAGCGCGCCACAAACGGGACGCGCGGGAACCTTTCCAGTGATAGAAAATATATATATAAAGATAGACATATATAATATATATATATATATATATATATATATATATATATATAAGCGGGCATGGTGGCGGGGGGCCGAAGGCGGGGTATGACTGAGAGGAAAAGCAAAACCCTGATGAAAACAGCAACAACGGGTGGTTATTCTTCGACGTTTCGGCCGGAGTCCGGCCTCGTCAGGAAGCTTCTGACGAAGGCCGGACTCCGGCCGAAACGTCGAAGAATAAACCACCCGTTGTTGCTGTTTTCATCAAGGGTTTTGCTTTTCCTCTCAGCTATATATATATATATATATATATGGACATGTGAAAATGACATCTTGGGGCTGAGTAGGCTGTAGGCGTATTTTTATAAAAAAGTAGAAGCCACCGAGGGTCAAACAAACTGTGAAGGTTTAATTCAGCATGTTACAGAAACCGCGACGTTTCGGAGGGGGACAGGCTTGAAGAAGGAGGGTCCCTCCGAAACGTCGCGGTTTCTGTAACATGTTGAATTAAACCTTCACAGTTTGTTTGACCCTCGGTGGCTTCTACTTTTATATATATATGTCGTGGGTTTTCTTTTTAGGTTAATTAAATGAAGCACGCAAAGCGTATCATGTAGCAAACACCTTAGTAGGGTGTTTGTGAACAAGTTCCACCACTTTACAATGAATACCTCGGTCCTTAAAGGAACAAATAGAAGGATTAGTAAATTAGTCTTAATTAATTTTTTAAAGTAGCCGCACTGAATAAAAGCAGCCGAATTTCGTAAGGTACTTGCTAATAACATACATTTCGTTTCACACCGGCAGAGCGCTCCGTTTTTTATGAAGTTTGCTTCAAGTTATCTGGTACGCTATTATATATAGTCAGTGAAACATTTCTGTTAACTTAAGCATACTTACAACTCAAACCTACGGCGCCATGGTTTTTTTTTGTTTTTTTTTTAATAAAGGTTTTTTTTTTTTAGTACAACGCTCACACGGATGCAGTCAAATACACGATTCTCTAGGGAAGAAATGTGGAACAGAAATAAGGAACTGAATTAAAAACAAAGACATCGGCATTTTTGTTTAAAAAAAAGCTTGTAACATAATCGAGTCATTTGGTTAGACTTGTATATGCATTGTTGGTATTGGTTGTTTATGTTACTTGTTTGCTAAACGTTAAATGTTGTTTTTAAAAATCCTGATCGAACCGGATATTTCTAAGTGTGCACGAAACATGTCGGTTGGCTCAAACATTCAAAAGAATGTAACAAGGAACTCTCACATCTGTCTCCCTCGTTAATATTCTCCGCGCACATTGATCATCGTCGCAAATTCGGTGTCCCGTTTCGCCACTCCAGCTTAATTTTTTTCATCTTCCATTTCTCTAAAACTTCCAATGATTGTGATCGTTTACCTGCATCGCTAATAACAATCGTTGACTACAGTATTTTTGTACTAGTATAGCTAACTATCAGTTCCCTACTGTTTGAGAATTAATGTTGTTCCTATTGTGCTTCATTCTTTGTATATTTTATTTCCCACTCACCTATGTAATGCCCTCACACCTTGAGGGTAAAAAGAATAAATAAATATATTAGCAGTGACAATTATATCTTCTTTTTCCAGGTACCGGCTTAGGGATTTTTACAGTTTCTCTCGGAATCATCACCATGATGTACTTTGACCAGTACAGGGGCATTGCCAGTGGAATCATTTTCGCAGGATTCTCCTTGTCATCCTTAATCTTTGCGCGAGTACTCGTAATAATGCAAGAAGTGTATGGCTTTCGGTGTATCTTTTTTTATGCGGGGCCATTATGATGAACGCTACTGCGCTCGTCATTCCATTAAAAGAACCTCAATGGAAGAAACCTAAAGAAATTTTTTATAAAAATCAAGAGTGTCCTCAAATCAGTTGGATTGAAGCCGACATCAAGCCGCCAAGCTCCTTTCCACATAGACATTCATTTTCTGAACCTCCAAGTTCATTCAAACACGTGACTGCGAGGAAGTCAATGAGGCTGTTTCGAAAACCCTTATTTTATGTGATCATCGTGTACTCGGTCCTTGGAGATTATACTAGACTCACTTTTCAAACAACCATCGTTGACTACGTTATGGACAAAGGTTTTTCTCTTACTGCGGCGGAATCGCTGGTGATATATTACTCTATAACCGAGTTGCTCGGACGCGTGGTCATTTCTATCATTGCAGATCGAAAAGTGGTGAATCGCAGCACTCTAGTGGCGATAAACCTTTTTATGCTGGCCTGCGCAGTGCTGCTTCTACCTCACGTCAGTTCGTTTTCATGTGTGCACGTTGCGTGCCTCTGCACAGCAATGTTTAGCGCGTTTATCACTTCAATGAAATCTGTCCTCATGGCTGACTACCTTGGTGTCGACGCAATATCTCCATGCTGGGCTATCGTGGGGCTGGCCTGTCTGCCTCTTTGGTGCTGCAACTCCATGATAATAGGCAAGTGGCTTCGTTTATTTCACTGGGAGCAAGCACTGTGTTAAACACTTGATGTCAAAAAATGATTGAGGGTAAATTATGTATCGAATATGAACAGGTTGTGGCACTAAGACCTAGTTCAACAAATCGCCTGCATAGGCGATAAAAATGCCGTACGCCCTTCGGAAGAAAAATTTGAAATTTATACGGGTGGCAAACTTGTCAACCCGTTTGGATCAAACGTGATTATGGGATAGGGGTACCCGTTTGATACGGGCACCCATTCCAGCTGACACGGGCCCACACATTTTAACGTGCCCTTTAAATAGTGAGGCAAAATATTTGTTAGCCCTAAATAGGTACCATCTAGAAGGTTGGATATCTCAAACTTATTTAAGACGTCCCGAACTGGATTAATATGTTTAAAACATGGTAGAAATCCGTCGAGAAAGAGTACCCGCACAGCGGTTTGCAAACAGGCAGTAAAACATACACAACAGGTTGTTTTTAAATCTCCTAGAAGTTTATTACACACAGCTTGTCCCATAGACCAGTAAAAACGTGCAAGCCATCCGCGAAATGTTTAGAGGTACTACTAAGCTTTTATGCAACTGAGATGAAAGCAAACAAGAAGCGGGGTAATTCTAGGACATAGAGTCCATTCTCCAAGCAGCTGGAAAAACAATTTCCCCGAAATTCTACTGGCACACGCGTCTCATTGGCGGTGCCAATCAGTTAAAGGAAACAAATCGTTTCATTGACACGCTGTTTCATCGGTTAACAGACAGCTATGATTAACTTTTTTATTGTAACATGTCACCCCAGACTGTCTCCGCAAATGCATGGATGGTGGGCCCGGTAGGTTTACATTTTTGTAATGAGCCATCGCAGAATGTCGCCTCGAAGCTGCGTGAACGGGTCGGCCTGCCAGTGATACACCCGCGACGAAATGTCCCTGCAGCCTGAAAGTCGCGTAACGAGTGTCGGTGATGTGTTAGTTGCGACGAAACGTGTCCATGAAACGTATCCACGAAATGCCGGGAGAACAAGAAAGTCACTACTCTACCAGCAGTTGTCGCATGTTTTTAGCCACTTAATTGCAGGCGACTGCCGGTAGAATTTCGGGGAGATTATTCTCTCGGCTGCCGGAAATAATTAAACTGCCTAAGTCTATAGATTATCGGGAACAGTACCCGTAGAACAACCGTCACTCGTTGCCAACAAGTAGGTTGCAGTGCACTTACCATAAAAATAGCGGACTTGAAAGATGCAGTCCGAGATATTTATCGATACGGGCACTGCAGTAAAACCACACAAAGGAAAAAAACAAGAAGCGACGCTCGATTCGCGCCTGCTCCGTACTGGCAGCGTCATGAAGCAGCGGCCATGGCGGCGTATTCACAACTTCAGCCCGCCGCTCGCCCTCTCGCGGATGAACGGAGAACGAGAGGAGCGGGGACGTGGCGGCGGCGCGGAAACGGTGGCAGGGACTGTCGGCCCTTGATGCATGAAGCCGTTTTAACAAAACAAAATTAGCGCGTTAAAATAGGAATTATTGTGCTCCACCTTGCAACAGCGTTGCACGAAGTACAGGGATGTCTAATTTCATGAGGGACTTTGCGTATATCGCAGAAGCTGCGGATTCCTGGTCTTGTGCATGGCCGCGAGCCCAATCTGTGCTCAAAGTTACGGCCAACGCTCTCACTAATAAAGGCGAGCTCTAGCATACGGTCTACCAAAAGTCTATTCTTTGCCCTAATTACGAAAAACTCGCGCGTAATGGTATGCAGCGATACACATCAGGAATGGGTTCGCGTTTCAAGGCCGTTACAAGGAACATGGTTATTTATTCCATGCACCTTCAAAAGACAGAATACGGGTACTTTCTTTCAGGCAAATATAAAGCAAGTAAAGAAATGCTCGAATCATTTTAAGAGCGTCTGTGTTAGCCAGCCGTAAGTGACGAGAGCTTAGAACGGGCAGTTTTGGCGAGAGGGGCCGGAACGTTGCAAATAACATGGTACAAACAATTTACTGTGTATTAAAAGATTTATTTTTGATAGAGCAATAAATACAACTACTAAACAGGCCAATTGTGTTTACAGGCAGTTTTAGCATAGCGTTACCGCAGACTACCGTTGGTTACCGTGAGCACGGCAACGCTCCTGGCCCGCGCTGAAAATTGTGCTTCAAAGGCGCAGCGCGAGCTTCCGGTTGTAACGCAACACCGCACGGCAGTCTGCGCAAACAAACTTCCTATCAATAACCATACTATTTAGAGCTGACCTGTAGTTCAATCTCGTGTTGCAATGCACTACAACCGAGATGGTGAGCAGCGAGTTATGAGGTTGTGACGCGAAGTCATCAATACAGTGAATGCTGCTCTTACGAAGCTTGACGGTAACCGAGCGCGGCTCACCTTTTAGAGCACTAATGGCCAGGCAAAGCGCAAACACGATATCTTCATTACCCTGAAAAATATTTTGCCACAAACAGTGACGTGCTCGCCCATCACAAAGCTTCGCAAGTTTAGGTTTCTGCAACTTTTAAATATTAGCATGCTCGTTTTCCTAACGCGCATCAACATCTCCGTCACCTGTAATATGATGCTGCCCTAACCGCTTCGCATTTGTAAACAAATACATCGTTTTTAGCGCGTTGACCAGTGTCAGCCAGCAGGCGCACGGGAAATACTGGAGAATCTATCCCCGTCTCTTCCGCCATCTGGAACTACCGCCCCGCCGCCTATAGGGCGTTGGAGCTGCGAATACATGTGCGCTTTGCGAACCAAACGCACGAAGGAAGCACCAAAGGCGCGGAACACACCAGTGTTGACGCTACATGAAACCGCCAGTACTTTGCAGTCGACGATTCCGGCTTCACATTGATATAAATGGACAGTGTACTTGTGATCCCGCTCCAAATAGAAAGCGTTACCCCAGTCTAGTGTGTCAACATTGGGCGTTCCGTATTCTCGCACTTCATAAATACATAACCTCAAGCTCAATGAATTCAGAGCTCAGCTTTACGCATTCAGAGCTGTCAGAGTTAGTTTGTGAGAGTATATCTAGTGTTACGAATTCTGTAGAACACCGGCGTTTTCGACTGTACTATCGGTGCGACACTGGAGGTCAGCGACGAGGTAAGAACTTAAGATAGACTGAGTGTTTATTATACAGCATTAGAGACTATAAAATTTGTGAAACAATATATCACATTTTGGACGCAGGTCATTCACTCGACTTTTTTTGATGTCGCAAATCTCTCCTAATAAGTTTTGTTTTCCGCAGGCGCCGTCCGCGACTACATGGGATCCTACGACAACATATACAGACTGCATGGCGGATTCAGTCTACTGAGTGGAATTATTTTCTTATTTCTTTTCTGTTACGAGCGAAAGACGGCATGTACTTCCAACACGGGTAACACTTGTACTAAATAAAAACCAAAATCACGAATTGCCACAGTCTTCGAGTAATTACGACAACCTTTTGCTCTGCAATACAAATTTGTTAGGTATAGCTGGTTTATATAATTTAAGATGTTTAAAAAAACGCGAACTGTTTCAGTTCCCAATTGACTACATTTTTCTCTCGTCATTTTGTTTTTTAATGGACGCGCACATGCGGAGGACGCTCGCATACGCAGGAGCCACGCGTATGCCGACGTCGTCCTCGACGTCGTCTTCAGGTCGCCTGAAAGGTCGTCCTGGACGTTGCTCTTGAGGTCGTCCTAGAGGTCGTCCTTGAGATCGCCGTAGAGGTCGTCCTAGAGGTGGCTCTAGACGCTGTCTGTGACGTCCTTTTTGACGTGGTCCTTTTTGACGTGGTCCACTTTCAGATACCTTTATATTTTTTCAATGTACTTATGACATGTATAGCCATTATTTTATACATATCTATTTCAGTATCAATATTTGACCTGTCCTTGCCTCGTATCCCAGTATTTCTATTAACGACAACTTTTTCGGGTATATCTTCCCAACCAACTGATCATCATAGTGTATGAATTGACAAATGGTCCTTCACACTTCCAAGTAATATCACATGATAGTTACCGACTAGAAAATGCCGCTTTATTTCCCCTACGTCATAAACGATGTGGCTTTGAAAACAGACAATAAATACAAGGGCCTCGGTGTCACAGTCAGATCTAACGTGACACGTGATTAACATATTATCGAAGCAGCGAAAATAGTGGTTTCTCCGTAGGAACCTCCGTCACTGCAACTCGATGAATAAATCATTAGCTTACAAAAGTTTAGTTCTTCCCCCATCCTCGAGTACGCAGACGCAGCATCGGATAGATCGTCTAAATAATCATGAGCCATTTCACTCTGTGAATGTGCATGACCAGCGAAGCTGTTTAGCACACGACACAGACGTGACATAGACTTTTGAACAAAGGTACAAACACATCTATGCACGACCTTCATCAGTGGTTTTTGCCTCTAAACATTACGACGAGAGAAGTGAAATAGGTTACCGGCATTTGAGCCGGAAGTTTCGTCATCTGAGACGAGGCGTCACGTTGAATTCAAGCTTCCGGTTCGTCCGGTGCCGGTCGCGGTTCGTCCAGCTGCATCGAGAGCCCTACTAGGCGTGGTGGCCGTGCTGAATTCGCGGTGGTTCACTGCTCCGCTGTACGTTGTTCTAACGCGAGCCATAAAGGGCACAAGACGTTCCGGTTACCGTGGAAGAAAGAACAGAAGCAGTGATGGGTCGTCGCTATTAAGCAAGTGACGGACCAAAGTACCCTGTAGCAGCCAGGCGTCGGTGCCTGTTTATGCGCGGCCCATTTTGCACAAGTCATCACAGCGTGTTCTCTCTTTCTTCAAGTTGAAGCCGCGTGAAATGACAACTTCAAACAGAGACTCTTGACACCCAGAAAAAGGTCTCGATTAACCCGCGAAGTGGTCAGCACGGCTTGCCGTACGAGGCATCCGCGAGAACGCGGGATGCGATCTCGCAGACGTCAGATTTCTTGCGATCTTCGCACGCAAACATTTCATCGCACTGCGTTTCGTCTACAGACCGTTTCATTGACAGCAGGTGCTCTGGGGTGCATTCCTGTGCATGGGCTCTCAAGATGTATAGCTTGGTCGTTTTTCACAATCTGAAATACCTTAAGAGCACTCATTGTAATTCGACCACCGGGTCTCAACCACATAGACCTAATCCACAGCTACTTATAAATAAACAAAAGCAAGCAGGCAGAAGCTACCTCCTGAAGGATAATAAAGCAGTCGTGGGACCCTGCGTAGCCCACATCAAACTCGGTGCATATTTATGCGTGCTTTCTCACGCAACATAAAAAAAGAAACGTGCGGGGGTAGAGACATGGCACACAGTAAACAACCTAATTGAAATACAAAAAAAAAACGCGCGTGTTTTAAAAGCAAGGGTTTTTGCTTAATCTGATGTCGTCGGAAGGAAGTTTTGAACGGAAGTGTCTTTTCAGTAGCGCGAGAGAACTACGCCAAAGCTCCGATCTGACATTTCAGCTAGCCGCATCCCACCGCGTACATTCGCACCTATATGAGTTGGTGATGTGATCAAACGTAACCATCAAAAATAAAAGGCAATTAAGAATGCTGACTCAAAAGGAAAACAAAATAGCTAACCTAGCCTGAGTTTTCATGCGAAGATCCGGAAAGCGCGGCGCCAGTGCAGCTCGCCGCCGGTCCCACTCGCTCCGCGCTTTCGTAGCCGTTTTGGATGCTTCTGCGTACCGATTCCAACTTAACATATCCGCAGAAGTAACTTCAGGTGCTCAGAATTTCGTAAGTAACCCGGCAGCAGAGGGAGGTGGGTCGAAGTAAGCGGGTTCAACACCTGCACACGCTGCCGTAGCCGTCATGATGCTGCGTCGGCTGCAAGCTACACGAACCGGAAGTGAATAATACCCAGAGTGCTTTGCGGCTGCTGCCAAACGCCGGTGACCTATTGAAAATGAAGAACGGCAACTTGTCTTTGTGTTTTTGCATATACGTTCGCGTAGACGGCTATTGCCGCCCCGAGGAGCCAAGAAAACTAGACACGCGCGACAGGACCGCCACCTGCTGGCAATAGACACGAGCGACGGGACAGCAATCCCGGGAGAGTGGAAGAAAACTAGGCACGCTAGCGCTGGGAACGGCGACAAAGAGAGGGCATTGCGAGTTTTTGTTGACGCACATGAAAAATCCATGGAACCCTATAGTCGGTTACAAGTCAAGAAGGTAGGAGAAGCTACTCCCAGAAGCGTGATGCGCCCGTTTCAAATCCATCCGCAGTCGAAAGCATAGTTCACTGGAAACGCCCCTTGTTCCGGTTCAATGAATTGATATTGACTACAGAGTGATGCCAACTTGTCTCCGACCCCCACTTTTTAAGAAAGCGACCTTTGTATTCATAAGAGGGGAACCGAGCCCCTGAAAGTGGCCTTTGTATCCATCGGAGGGGGAACCTAACCCCCAAAGTCGTATTTGTTTCCATCGAAGGGGAAGACTCTAATCTCCTCTTGTGGCTTCCACAACGCTAAGTTAAATTCGAAAGATAAAGCAAAAATTTACAGGAAGGTAAAGCCCTCTCCCGCGTTGGCCACGACGTTACGGAAACAATGGGACGCTATTGGATGCGGAGGTGGCGGAGGGATATATGAATCCCTTTGAGGGCCATTTGCCGCTACCTTCTTGACCTGTAACTTACTATAGCCATATACAGCTTCGCTGTAAAATGCACTAACACATTAAAATACGTTCAAAAGACTGCTCTGCGTTTTGTTTATAACAGTTAAGAAAGAAGCTTGACGTTCGTCTATACCACGACCTTATCGGTTATATGGCCTTCCACGCTTGGCAACGCAAAAGAGAGTCAGAATATTAAAGTTGTTCCACCGGTAAACTCACGGCAGGGGCGAAATACATGTTGCAACCTGGCACAAACCGAAAAACTAATTTAAAAAAACACAACAGAGCAATATGCGAGACAGCCCGCCACAAAGATATTTTCAAGGACAGCTGCTTCCCCCCCCCCATGTAATGGATTGGAACAACCTTACTGAAGAGCTTGTAACATATACTTCATCGACGCTTTTATTTTCACCAAGCAGGCACTTTTCACCGACGCTATAAGTTAGAAGAAACTGCATCTGTACGGTTCACGTCCTGTGAACCTCCGGGATTAACTCCATTCATTGTTTTAATGTTGTCTTTCTATATAGCACTCTGTTCTACTTTTTTCATCTTCACTTTGTTTGGCAGTTTTGACGGTGTTACGTTTTTTCGGTAATGTAGTAACGTACTCGTTTTTTTATTACAATAAATGGCAACGTACTTACGTTACTTATTTGAAGTAACAAGTAACGTAATTACGTACTCGTCACTTCTTTCCAAGACTTAAAAGAATGACACTTCCATTTTTTGTGTTTTAGGCGCCAAGTTTTGCGAATGTTTTAGTATCTTTCATTTTTGCTTTGCGGTTTTATTTCGTGAGTATTTAGGTGCAACTGTAAAAAATGTAAAGTAATTATGTTCAGTTTCTGCATGAACCTAATGTTTCTTCCAATATGCATACCTGTACCGTCACAACAGTAAAACGTATTAATTCATAATTAAAAAAGTAACGCAAAAGTACCGTGCCTTACTTTTATCGGTAACAGTAACGGTAACCCGTTCCTTTTATTTTGAGGTAACGTAGGTCCGTAACGCGTTCCTTGTATTTGCAAGTAACGAGTAACGTATTTCATTTTTTATACGTTTACAACGCTGGTTGTTTCTACTGAGAGTGCGGTGCCAGTTTGATTTATTGATATCTGTGTGTGTTAATATGATTTCTTATTGCCTGTTTTGCTCTTTTTTAAGTTACTCCGCACTCTATGATTGTAGTTGCCTTTCCCTTTGTGTACGCGTCCACCAAGACAAGAAAGAAATAGAAATATACACCGTTTCTTCGTGATATTTGAATGCTGTGCTATGTTGCCGTTGTCCAAGCCCCGGATTTGCAGAATACCAGCTCCGACTTCTGTTCTCCTTAATAACCTAGAGTTCAACACCCTTGCCATTCTGTAATGTTTGGTCTCTGGCGAACACATGTGTGCGGTCTAGAAGAACAAGCCAGAAACCGCTTGGTTTAAAATATGTCGAACAAAATTGTTCCAAGACACTACATACTTTTGTAGAAATACTTGTCTGACTTCGTATTTTAGTGCTACCCAGTATCGTAGAGCCGTTGGTCATAAGATAAAACTATTACTTAAGTTCTATAAAGACTTCCTTTATGATATTTCTGTAGTGGCGTTGCTGTATCTTTGAAAGTTGGACAGTAAGTACAGTTGTCTAGTCGCCTTTCATGCAGTGTTCGTCTCTATTCTATGCTCCTATTATTTTGAGTTTTCTAGCAAAGCCGCAAGTTCAAGTGTAAGAATGTTCTTCAGTAGTGACACAAAGTGTTGTGAGGCATAAGCCAACTCAGTATGCACTACACTTATACCGGGTGCTTTTGTTTTCTTTTTTGTTCTGGCAGATTTGTTTGAAAAAACGAAATGAAAGCTACACTTATGTGGTTTGTGCGAGCGACTTATACCCCTGTCAGACGGGCTAGTTTAGTGTCACTACAAGCGAGTGCACTTTGCCCTTAGTGTCATTTCTGTAGTGTGCCACACGGCTCTTTTCCTGAGCAACACACTTGGCTTGGAGTGCGTTTGACGAACTCACTTCGCTCGATCGAGTGCGTGGCATCAATAGACCTAGTGCCACTAAACAAGCTACGCTTCAGAGTAACGACACTTGGCCATATTGTGGCTTAAAATCATGGTTGCCAGGTATCTGAAGCTTTATCTGAAATCACAGGAAACGCTTTTCCGTCCTCCACAAATGGTTAAACAGTCCGCGAAAGAGAAAAGCAACATTACATGAGCTTCCTAACACCGAATCTGATGCTGAGGAAGTCGCACTTTTGAATCATGACGATCTGCAGTTGCGTCTGCTCTGCACAAGCCCCAATATGGCGGCGCCCACAACAATGTCGGGGAACGGAGTGCCGATACTCTAAGCGCAGTTCATTTAGTGGCTCTAAATAGACCTATTGCTATATTACCCAAGCATCAAGGAGAATGGAGGGATTGGTGTTCCACGCGCCGCACGTGCTGGCCTCAGCAATAGTAAATTTTCTAAAGCAAAAACCTAAAACCAATTGTATCTTGCACGCGCGTTCAACAACGCTTTATTTTGGTTATTTACTTCGAATATTTTATACGGAAGGCGTGCGCGTGTGGCGCGTGGAACGCCAATCCCTGCATTATCCTTGATGCTTGGGTAATATAGCAAATGGTCTATAGGAGTGTTTCAACTATACTCCCTTTCACCTTATGTTGTACTGCAGCGAAGGCTACAAGCGCGAGCTCATTACGTTAGCAACTGCCCTTGATGCACGAGAGCTTGAGCCACCGAGACGTGCCCTAGAGCAAGGAGCTCGTGCTTGTAGCCTTTCCTGCGGTACATCATAAGGTAAAACAGAGTATAGTAAAGCTAGAGTGCCTCAATGTCCTTCTGTTTAGGGTGATGCCATCGTTTGTAGTACCCGATGCCGACAGCACGCGCTCACAGGGAAAATAGAAAGAAATCGCTGGAAACAAAATGTCGCGGTAGCACAGTCAGTGCCACGAGCGCGTGCATGGGACACGCTCTTTCACGCGCTTCAGAACAAAAAATAAAAATTAGCGTTCGAAACAAAATGGCCAGATGTCATCACCCCAAGCAAATCGCACATGAAGGCACCCTAATTTCAACAGGAAAACATAACAACACAGAAACCAAAAGGATGGCGTAAGCTTTATTTTATAAAGAAAAATAAATTCGTGAAACAGAGGACATGTAGAAGAGTGGCATTGCAAAAAAATAGTGGGGTGGACTTGGAGTTTAGGTTGATCTGAACCAAGATTAGCGCAGCGGTGGATTGATAAAAGACGACGACAAAGTCACTCATTCAACGGCTATCTTGGTTAGCAGAGAATGATGGAGCCTACTTTTGTTTCAGCATGTAACTATTCGAGACAACACGATAATTATGATCTAATTAGGCAGTTTCAGGGCCTCCTCGTAGACTTCCGTGGAACGAAGCGGAACGCCGAAGTTGGATATGCTTCGTTCTTTCTCTTGGCTTGTGATGATCGATCAGAATCATCCAATTAACGTAAAAATCATTCATTAATGTAACGTTGTTTCTGAGCACAGATCCTAGGCACCCGTTTCTGAGTAGAGAGACGTCGGCGTAACCGCGCGTTGCATTAGGGCTGTTTCCCAAAATGACGTCCCGCATGACGTCACGTGTGTCGTCACGTGTGACGTCATGTGTGACGTCACGAGGGTAAACTGTTCTCACTAAATTTTGTGGTAAAAGTTTTTGCTAAGTTTGGCGAAACATTTTTCTGCTAAATTTAGAAAATGTTATACCGTGTGACGTCACGTGACGTCACACTTCAAATTTCAGTGACGTCTCATGTTACGTCACACGTCGATTCAACGGGAAAATTTCCCTGCTAAATTTAGCGGGAAATTTAGCGAAAATTTTCCGTTAAGTGGGATGGGAGCAGGAGAGGAGGATAGGAGGGGTAGGGAGAGGAGCAGCTGCGCTACCTTCCAGCCAGTTGTACCTCCCCTCCTCCTCCTCAAGAGCTGCGCTCCAATTCGGCATTACAGAGAATTGTAAACGTATACTTTTTAATGTGTCTTTATTAAGGGGTATCGGTGGCCGAGTGGGCTAGCGCCCACCAGATCGGAGTACGTGGAGAGAAAGCTCGCGCTGGAGAACCCAGTCATCCTGAGCTCAATTTCCAGCCCTACCCGGAGAGAGCATCCATACTTATCGGTGCTATTATGTGGAGGTGGGGTC